>BHFT01025262.1:22130-38743 GCA_004320025.1 Laticauda laticaudata | reverse complement strand
GGGGGAAATACAAGAAAAATAATACTGAAGGAAAAAAAGAACTTGTTTAAAGATAAACCAGAACATCTAAGAGCAAAAAAAGAACACGTTACGGTTAATGAAACTTGCAGAAATAATCCAGCAGGAATGAGGAAAACCCATCGCTGGAGGGCCAGCAAAGCCAGCTCGACCTGCCCGGGAAAGCCAGAGGAAGCGGCAAAACCACCGGCCTGAGCAACTCAAGCGGTAGCAACCTTGCTGACTCACCTTCCAGGAGGTTTCATGGAGAAGAGCTGGAGAGACAGCGATCCCATCGAACGCGCTCGAAGTTTTCAGCAAGAATGAACCGGTGCAAGTCAAGTAGCAGTCAGAAGAGCCCACCTAACCTGTGCGACTACGTCCACACGTAGGACTAAACTAAGGGGAGGGGATGTCTCTAAATACAGAGTGATATACTCCAAATAACTTAATCTGATTGCCAGAAAGGCCAGTGTCTGGAACCTAGTTCACCCAATGAACCAATCCAAAAGAGCCGCTGAAAAGGCCGGCAGTTCCAAAATAGCCCTGCCATTCGGCTCAAGCCGGCAACAGCCTGTATAAAAAGACTGGCCGCGGCTTTAGCCAGAGTGGTTCCGTTACTGTTGGTTGCTTTAATAAACACTGTTTGTTGGAATCGGTCTAACCTTGCGTTCTTTTCTGGTACGGGGAACAAGTACTATTAATCATGTGGTATTTTATAGTATATTTAACTAAATGCATTTCATGAAGTTAAAGTATTTTTTTTAAATCCAGAAACCTTCAAATCGTTTTGCACAATAATTCCTGATCATACCTATGAAATCCCCTTCACAAAGTAAACTGCTTCAGATTTCTTAACGTGGAATCTAACCATGTATCATTAAAAAGGGGCAGAAAGAAAGGCATGCCTCAGTGTTTCTCACCTTCAACAATTTAAGAAATTGTGGAATTTGCCAGAATTCCCCAGCTAGTACTAATATTCCAGAGTGACATGATCATTCACGGCAATTCTCACTTTAGAAATGTAAGCCCTCTTGTCCCAACCACATCCATGTTGCACATCTTTTTGTTTGTAACAGCATCAAGCTTAAAAAAGATTACAGGCTATTTCACCGGTTATTATTTTGGACCGACGTAGGCTCCCAAATTACATATCCTACTGTCATAGGAGTCCCTTCATTCCCAGGGAACAACTTGAAAGGGAACCAAAGTTGCCGGAACTCATTTTCAGTCCTTCTCGTGCGCCCCCGGAAGGGGGCCTAGTCGAAGCGCCGGGCTACGGTAGAGATAGGAATAGAGAGTTGTATACTATTTCCGACCCAAATTGTGACCGTGCTTCACTAAATCGGCTGGTCTGACGCCAAGCAGTCCCTGGAGTATGAAGCTGTTGCTTCTGCGGATCGCTCAGCACCGAATTTGGGCCATTTGACCAGACCGACCTTTGCCGCAGCCTAAGGTGTGTTTGGGGAGGGTAATTTGTCGCTTAACTCGATGGGCAGGGTTGTTGTTTTTTTAATAACTATTATTATATGCCATCAAATCGTTTTTCACTAGCAATCCCACAGATATATTTTCTGAATGACAATCTATCCCTACAAGCAATTTCTAACTACATCGTTCTGAGCACAGTCGAAGAACCTGTGACTTTTCCTTCCCCGCCGTGTCTGGGTGTGCTTCCCTTCTCCACTTGGTACCCTCCCTCTCCCTCCCCCCCAGACGCGTTGTTGGAGGACAATACCAGACTTCCCCACCAGTGGATGGGAACGGTTAATTATATCTGGAGAGCACCAGGTTGGGGAATGTTGACGGCGGAGGAGGGCTGCAGGGTTGATGGCAGCAAGAACCCAGGAGAATAAAGGAGTTTCAATCCTGCAATCTGTGTCAACAACTGCATGGCAATTCTCGCTTCCCCACACCTGCGTTTGTGCGTGCGGTGTGTGTGTGTGTGTGGGGGGGGAATTGAAAATTTTAATAATGAAGAATCCATCTCTGCGGAGATAGTTGGATGGATGGATGGATAGATAGACAGACAGAAATAGAGAGAGAGAGAGAGAGAGAGAGATGATGGATGGATGGATGGATGGATGGATGGATGGATGGATGGATNATAGATAGACAGAGATAGATAGATAGATAGATAGATAGATTAGATTAATAGATAGATAGATAGATAGATAGATAGATAGATAGATAGATAGATGATAGATAGATAGACAGACAGACAGACAGACAGACAGACAGACAGAGATAGACAGACAGAGATAGATAGATAAATGGATGGATGGTCCCTACACAGAATGAATCGGGAAAGGTTGAATTCTGAAAGGGGAGATGACACTCCGATTTTGTGCTTCGTGTGGCTTTGTCCTGGGCAAAAGTGTGCGGGGCTGCAGCTTTAGAGCCTAATGGAAATCTTCCTCTAAAAGCGGATTACTTTTCTTCCAGCTTTATGACTCTTTGCATTCTTAGGACATGAACATTGAATGCCTTTCGTTTTCTCCTCCCAGTGAAGATAGAGCGTCTTTCTGTAGTTTCCTACCTCTATAGAGAGCGGAATATCTTGGATGAAAGCTTCACAAACTGTTTCGTCCGAGGGCGGATGAAGTTCACTTCCTGCTCGGATCGGTGGAAGGTGTTGTTCCGCCTTTCGGGACTTCGTATTCTGGAATAACGTCTCAGCTAGGTCTTCATGTTTCTGCGGATGCAGAATAAGATTGTTATAGTCCCATTTACTAGTTAGGAGTCTTGGTAAGGTGGAACTTTTGCTTCCCACTTTACGTGGGCGAGAGAACCTGAAATCCTTTCATTAAAAGACCTCTTTCTAAACGCGTAAGCGTATATAATCCCAGTCCAGGTTGTTGAATTATTTCCTTTTTTTTTCCAGTCTTTTTTTGGCTACTACCCATAATTTTAAATCATTTAGAACTGTATTTTTAAGCATGATGTGAAGACCCTTGTGCTTCCCCAGGACTCTGTTAGGGATCTGTGAAATCAAAATGATTTGCCAGATATTAAAAAATATTTTCAAATGTTTAAAACAATGTCATTTATATAAATGACATTGTTTAAAATGTTTGAAAATATTTTCAATATTTAAAAGGAGTTTTGTGAAATATATTTTATATTAACATCCCATGAGTTTAATGTTATTTTACATGATTTAATAAATATTCTGCAAATGCATTGGTTTTAATTTTTAATAGGACAAATATTGATAAATATACAAACAAAAGTGTTTTGGGTTCCTCTGCAGTTTTTGTAAAAGTGGGAAGGAATCCTAAATGCAAAAAGTTTTTAAGAAACACTAATTTAGATAATATATTCAGATGATTTAAATAGTTAATTTGAAATAATTGACATTCCTTGTAAGGAAATAGATAGATAGATAGATAGATAGATAGATAGATAGATGATAGATAGATAGATAGATAGATAGACACACACATATATAATTCAGCTNATAGATAGATAGATAGATAGATAGACACACACATATATAATTCAGCTTTGTTCGGGTATTTCCCCACATCATTATAGTTGTGCTTTTAAAGTTGTAGCAACATTTTGGCAGAATCTCATCTGCCATCATCAATTCTGCCAAAAGGTTGCTACAACTTTAAAAGCACAACTATAATGACATGGGAAAGTACCCAAACAAAGCTGAACACCAGACATGTAAATACCTGCAAAAACTTAAGAAAACACACACACACACACACGTTTAAGTTTTCGCGGGTACTTAACATGTATGCTGTTCAGCTTTGTTCGGGTATTATATCTTGTTTTCATTTCCTACCACTTTTATTTCTCTAGTTGATTTATAGCAATATTTTTCAAACTTGGCACTTGAAATTGAGGAATTTGAACTCCCAGAATTATCTAGACAGCCATGTTGGCTAGGGAGTTCTGGGAGTTGAAGTCTACACATCTTCAAGTTGTCTACACTGATTTAATGTCTCTGAAAACAATACTTTCTAAATTTAGCTTTCTCTTCATGCAACAATTTCTCAACCTGCTCCCAAAGTTCAACACATGTTCTTAGTGTGTGATGTATTTCTTGCATGCTTTCAGTGGGATTTACTATGTTCGGGATTGTGGAAAACTAAACATGGCACTATGTTACTTGGAAGCCAAATGTCTCTCGTTGCTTGCAGGATGCTCACCAGTATGCAGTGCTTTCTCATCAGTCAAGATAAGCGACATGATCCAATTCTTTTGCCTGATGGTGTGACTGTAGTTCTAGGCAGGGGTCCAGAAACCCTTGTCACTGATAAGAAATGTTCTCGAACTCAAGGTCTGTAGGTTTTCTCTTTTTTGAAAAGATATTGTTAGTACAAAAAAAATGTCTTTAGGAGCAGTTTTTTTCTTACAAATGAAGGTAAATATATGTGTCCCAGGATAATGTTGCAGGATCCAATCTGGGTCAATGTCCAGGTCCAGTGGTTTTGTCTTCTGAACCTTCAGACTCATACTAGAACCTCTCTTGAAGGAACTTCTCTCTAGTAGAATGTGTTTAGTGTTGTTCTGTGTATTGTATTTGTAGAAGTTTTCTTCTTCCTCAGTTCACTGACATAACATTTGTTGTGGCTGAAGTGGTGGACCATGTTTTGAATTCTTCCTGTGCAATATTATAATTAGAAAAGAATTGGTATTCTGTATAAACCATGTGAGGAATGTTGAAATTTAGCTAAGATTCAATTCTCTGTGCTGTTTCAGGACCTTGCATCTTTCCCCTATGTTTTATCTTTTAAAAATCCAAAAGCTTTAATATTTTTATGCCCTATTTTTTCTTATTTTGGCTATCTTTTCAAATGCAATGCAAGTTTCATCAGTATTAACTAGTTTATACTTTTTTAATTAAGTTTTTTATTTTATATTTACAAATCCATCTTTCATTTCAACAGTGTGTTGAGTGGGTACGTATATCTTGTGCTAACAATTATAATTAACATACTTTCTTTGCCAAAATATCAATAATCACATTTTCTTTATAAACCATTGTCACTTACATATTTTATCTTTATAACAATCTTAACTTATTTCTCTATATGTTCATCTACTTAATTTTAACTTATTTCTTTATTTTCCAACCACTGATAAAATAGATCTCATACCATATATATAATATACAATTTCTTCTTTTTCTTTAATTGCCAGTGTTAATCTATTTATCTCTGCACATTCTAATATTTTCTCAGTCATCTTTCTCTCTACTGGAATTTTTTCACTTTTCCAATTCTGAGCAAAAACAATTCTAGCTGCAGTTAATACATACATAATTAAATATACTTTTTCTTTGACATAGCTTTCAGATACCATCCCTAAAAGGAATATTTCAGGTTTTAAATCTATATGTTTCTTTATCATTTTTTCCAACCACGTGTGTACTTTTATCCAGTATTTTTTAGCTTCTGTGCATATCCACCACATATAGTAGTATGATCCAGCTATTTGATGGCACTTCCAGCATTTGGCTGATTTATCTTTTAATATCTTTGCCAATTTTGCCTGTGCAAAGTGCCATCTATAAAAACATCTTATACGAATTTTCTTTATATGCCTTCAATTTATAGTTTCTTTCCCATAGCTTCTGCCACTTATCTAATTCTATAGCATACCCAAAAAAATTTGCCCACGCACGCTATCATCGTCTCCTTCACTTTTCTTTTCTTTTAGTTCTGACACCTAATAAATTAACAAATACAATTACAAATAAGGTAAAGGATTCTTTGCTTGCTCTTGTGTCCCTTCCTTTATTCTCCACATTTCTTTTCTTTTGTCTATTCCTCTCCCCTCCCGTCTTCCTCACATTTCTTCCCATTCTTTTTTTTTTAATAATTCTATCACTCCAGTTCTTTTGGTACTGTCTTAGGCATTTCTTTCTGAATCGCCTCTATACATTGAATAGTAATTTTTGAAAAGTATCTTGTAGAAATCAATAGTGTAACTGTCACATATTTCAATTTTGCAGTTAAGTATAGATTGTTGGAACAAAGTAGCGCACAAAAAAACAGCCAGGGAAACGTGATTGAAGGTCTGGGAAACAGGCCCCTCAGTAAAAAGGAGTGCTGATTTACCACAAGCCTATTAAAGATTAGAAGGAGAAGGTTGGACAACACAAGCAAAGGAAGGCATTAAAACTGTTAGGAATCTATACACCAATTAGTTGGGTTGGCAATATATTAAACCAACTATGGATGTTTGTAAACTGTTAAGACAAAAATCACTTATTGATTTATAACTATATTCGATTGGTTGATTAATTGCAAACTACCATAAGAGAGAGAACATAGTTGCTCCTCTCTGACATTCTATCTCTCTGATATTCTGTCTGCTATCTAAGATTCTCTGTTGTATTTATGCTACTTTACTTTGATATCTTTGTTTTACTGTAAATGACAGGCAAACTGGTAAAAAAGTGGATGATTTGTTGGGACTTGTTAAACATATATGACCTGGGACATTATTGGGACTTGCTATTTCTTGAAAGTTAACTTTAACTCATTTATTATGTCTGTGTGCTGACTGGATAATTATTCATAACCATTCTCATAAACGTTTCCTTGTGCATATCCTTGTTACTCAAGGTTTATTCTGTACATATTCATAAACATTGTTTATGGGCCCAGAGAGATATTGAGAATCAATGTGAATATTACAGTTTCATATTCAGCCAGTGATTGCAGGTTTATTGTTAACTACCAATGGCACAAGAACAAGTCAACCAGTATAGTCCTAGATAACCTCGGTTGCATGGAACAAACTATGTTTCCCTTAGTCTATGAAGTTCAGCCTACTCTGCCATAAAGACGGAATTATGACTGTAGTAATAGTCCACCAGATATAACAGAATTGGGACCCATTGAATGAGGAAGATAAAAAGAAAATAGCTGACTTAACCAGATATGAAAAGGCTCTACAAATTGGACTGGCACTGAGTGATCAGGCAGTTAGTCCATTTTCATAGGTGAAAGAATCTGTTTTTCCGAGGTGTTGGAACATTTGAAGAGGAATTATATGTTCGAGATAGTGCGGAGTGCACACATACACCTTAACACGTGAACTATTTTAGTGCCCGTCTTATAAAAGGTGAAATGTTAGCTCATTTGGAGTTTATGAAAGAACTTTACAAGAGCTACAAGAAAAGGAGCTAATTCTCTGAATTGTATCAAGTTGAACATCATTCTTTCTTCTTTGGATTTGAAACTTATGATGATTATGTGTCTCCACTGAAGTTTTAAACAGAGATGATTTACATTTGACTGGGAAGACTTTAGAAGAGTCAAGAGAAGGCAAGAGATAGAAATCAACTGAGAGAAAGATAACCACAGAGAATGAGACTTCTTCAACTGCCTATATCTGTTAGTAAAGTTTTTTGTGGAGCTAAAAGGTCATATAGCCAAGATACTGTTAAAAAAAAGGTAAGAAACAGAAATGCTATTAATATACAGAGAGCTTATAAAGATGTTTAGTTTAGCCATGTCACTACAACTACAACTGTTAAACCATGATATATGGGAAGTTGGACAATGGAGCATCACAGGTGTATACTAAAAGTACAAGGAGATTGTTGTTAACATTGACAAAGAGTAAACAGCAATTGTATCATTAGGCTAAGATGGAAAAATGAGAGCATCATGGAGAAGGTACTTGCATATTGCTTCATGTATTATGAACGTTTACCAATGTTATATGTACCTAGACGATATTACTTGCTATCTGTTAAGACAATGATAAAAGTAGCGATTTGTTGTAACCCTTTTAGGGAGATAAATGTTAATTGAAAAACAGGCGTAAATCATTACTGCAAGATTTGGATTAATGGTTTGTTATTATACTATGATAATCCATTAATTAATGCTTAACTCAGTTTATGAAGAAATAAAAAAGGCCTCATGATGAATGTATCATCTGCTCCATTAGAACAATATGGGACATATAAATTTTCAAAATGCTAAAGAAAACTGTGAGGTTATTAATTATAAAAATTAAAACCTGTGTACCAAGTATTTAAATTGCAGTGTTTGTTTGAATCAAGAAAAAAGGATGGTAACTCCTGCAAAATAGGGTTAAATGGATTCAAAACCACAGTGAACATTAGAGTGTTTTTGATAATACTATTGGACCTAAGAAACCTAATTTAGGTGGAGCCTGTTACATATCTAAGTATAATGATCATTTTTTCCAGATATGGTTTCTATTATTTAATGAAAAAGAAATAGAAACATACAGCATTTGTGTAAACTGGCTAAAATTTGCTGAAAGGAAAAAAAATACAAAAGTTATAGCTTAGATAAGAGATAATGATACTGAATTTTATCAGTAAGAAATTTGAAGCCATGTTACAGAAGCTGGTATTGACATAAACATTTCTGCTCCTTATATACCACAATGTAACTCATATATTGACTGTAGAGGACAAACATACAGGCTATGGCGTGAGGACTATGATTTCAGATTCTGGTTTATGAGGGAAACTTTGGGGTGAAGCAAATAATGTGTGCTCAATCATATTGAATTAATGTGGTGAATTCAACAAAACTGGTGAATACCATTTACTCGTTGAAATGGAAAAAAGCCAGATCTTAGTTATTTACATACATTTGGAAACCCCAGCATGGGTTCATATTTCCACGCAAATAGGCAAAGGACAGCATAGAGCGAGGACAATTATATTTTGTAGGCTTATGAAGCTAATCATAGATCATTTAGATTTTGGAGGCCAGTTACTACTAATGTTATATGTGGTGCAAAGGGCTAAATTTTCTGGAAGCACGTGCTGGGAGAAAGCTTGAACAGGAATATTAATAAGGTACAGGATAGTGTTGTTGTTGAGGACTCCATTGTTTTACGATAATCCTGATAATATTAATGCATAAGAAGATAGTGGAGGAATCCTCAATGGAGGAATCATCATAGAAGAACCTTCTATGACTGTAGGAAAACGAGGATTTTATAGGGAAGGTAAAGGGAAGAAGACATACCAACAAACATGTATGAGCTTGCCTAGAGGTCAACTAGGAGAGACGTCCACCTGACAGATTTCAAGTAGCACATGTATGTCAGGGTTGGACAGTAAAACCTTCTAATTTCAATGAAATAAAACTGTAACCTACAAAAGGATCAAGGAGCTTGGCAGGAAAGCTATGAATAGGGAGTTAAACCGTGGTAAAGGATTTAGAGGGTATATGAGGCATGTAAATTTACCACAAGGTGTGTGTTGGCAAATAGGTTGCAAATGGGCTGTATAAGATAAAGACTGGTATGTGGGTGGGGACTATTACCCATAAAGCAAGATTAAGTTGCTCAAGGGATTTGCTCAGTCAGATAAGGGACTATGATGAAGTGTTTGCACCATAGTCTGAGAGCCAAAATACATTGAGAGCCAGCCATTAGTCTTGGGCAGCTGAAGAATAAATGTAAAATAACCATTGTAATGATTGAAACTGCATATCTCATGCACCTTTACAACATTACCATCTATATGAAAAAACCATTTGGGTTTAAAGGATGGATGGAAAAACTGATTATTGGAAATTAAAAGAAAATTCTTTGATGGTCTAAAGCAATTCCGGTTATAATGGAATAAATGTGGTTGTAAAGGAATTAGTTTCAATAGGTTTTGAAGCTGGTGTAGGCTGATCATTGTTTATTCCAAAGATAAAAAGTGGTTTAATTCTCTATTACTGTTATTTCCGGATGACATAGCGATTGAATAACTAAAAACTGAACAAGAAGCAAATGATATTGTTTAGAGATTACCAGAAAAAGATTAGGAATAGGAAAATTTAGGGGAAATTAAAGCATTATTTGCGGTTGAAAACCAAATAGTGAAAACGATAAAGTTTTTAAAATTTCACAAGTCAAAGAAGATTAGCCAATTATATAAAAGCTATAACATGGAGCACTGATTAAATTTGGCTAGACATCAATGAGTAAGGAATTTAACATAGGTGATATCCAAAAGTCCTATGTTTTGATAAGAATTAATAGTAGTCTATTATATCTGGGTTAATTTGGTCGACCAGATATATCTTTAACAGTTTAAAACCAGTTAAGGTAGGTTATAGCGCTGCAACCAAATGAAAAGGCACTGGCAAGCAGCTAATGTGAATAATTAGATTTTTAAAACACACCAATCCATTTGCTATCTAAGCGTCTCTTGCTGTGCTTTATACTTTGATATCTTTGTTACTGTAAATGACAAAGGCAACCGGTAAGAAGACTTTGTAATAGGGGTATTTTTGGACTGTTAAACGTTATTGACCTGAACTGTTGATTGGACTGTTGCTATTTCGTAAAGTAAACTTTAAACTTCAATTAGTATATCTGCTGTGTGGCTGGATAATTATATCATAAACTACACTGTTTTCTCCAACAATATGGCCTCCCCCAATAGCGAAATTCCACAAGCATGTTTTATAGGCATGAAATGAAATTAAGCCCCTCCCCCCCAAATTAAGGCCTATATTAAAACATGCAAAATGGGAGGAATGGTGGGGGGGCTTGCCGTTAGGAAGTACTTTTGTTGCACCCGGATATGGTGCTGCCTGCATTGACCAGATGCAAAATGCCCCACCAATGCCGAGGTCAACATCCAAGCCATCACCACCCACCCATCCGAAAATGCAAGAGGGGGGAATTAAGTCACCTCTGAAAAGACAGCCTAGCCATTTTGGGGGGGCTCAAAAACAAATAAGACCTGGCTTTATTATATGAGAAACACGGTATTTCCATAAACATTTCCATGTGCATATCCTTGTTATGCAAGGGTTATTCTGTAAATATCATAACAAACACATCCCAATCTAAAAGGCCACATGCAACACACACTATAAATACCACACACAGAACAGTACAAACTCTGTTGAAAAGAAGTTCCCTGAAGATAGACTCTAGCCTGAGTCCAAAAGCTCGGAAACCACTGGCCTGATGACTGATGCAGAAATCGGTCCTGCAAGTTTATCAAGGAACATGCATATTCATTTTCATTCATAAAAATATCTTTGCCCAGCTTTGAAGCAGAGTATAAGATTAGTTGGAACATTTTTAGGAAAGTTGAACTGAATAGTTTTAGAATCAAAAAGAGTTGACCTTGAAATATTTTTCACACCCTGAAAATTAATCATCTCTTTTTCTGTTCTCGTAGTGGAGTTGCTGGCAAATTATGCCTACCGATCAGTTCGAGTCACACAGGTGAGTTGGGGAAAACTTTGGGGTATCCTGTTTGATTCCAAAGGAAGTTTCTTGTACAGGAGCAGAAGCAGTTTCAAAATTAACCAATTTATAATGTGTATATAAGAGCCAACTGATTATGCATGACATTCTCATATTATTATGTGTTGGCAGCGAGGTATAAATCCTACATCTGTGGAAGAGATACACCTGCATTGTGGAGACAGCACAACACTCCAAGAAGGAGAGACTCTGTGCCTGGTAAACGGACTATATCCTTATTGCATCCGCTTTGAGCAAGATGATAACTCCACAAAGAAGAACCCACTGGAGTTCTTCTGCAGCAAGCAGATTCAGCAGAAGACAGAAGAAGACAGCATGGGCCACACAGGCAAACGTCTCAAAGTTTCCTGTCCTTCTGAAGAAGAGGATGATGACGACGCATTTATAACTGAGAAACTGAGGCAGTTGCAAGAGACAGCAGCACAGGCACACTCTTCTCAGAAGCCTCTTTCAAAACTGCCCCCCCAGCCCTGTGATTCTTGGGAGGACCAAGGCAAGTTGCTGGTCTTCACCAAAAAAGGATTAGTATCAAGTACTAAAGTAAGTTTCCTTGCCTGTTACTATGAAATGTAGCTTCAAGAATACTGCTTATTTGAATGTTGCTAAAAAAAAAAAAAGACTATTTCTGCATTCTGTCCTGTTCTTTGAAATATAAAGTGAAGATTTATGTAATTGGTCCAGAGCTATACAAATCGAGTAGAAATCTATCTCTAATAACAATTTCTTGTGTTTTTGCTTTTTGTTTACAAATGCAGAGGAATAATGCACAGATTAAGGAGTATTTATCAGTAGACAAAGTATTTATCAACAGACAAGAATATTTGTAGCTCAAGGTTGAACTTTGGGATTCTTGCTAGCATTGTTATCTATTTGTGTAATAAATGTGTAGCAGAAAACAACTAAGCTCAGGAAGAACCAAGGACCCCACAAAATATTTAGTTGCAAGTTCTATTGAATAAATCAAAATTGGTATCACTTGTGGAAAAGTACCTTTTATCCAATGTGTTTCAATTAAATACATACATACATACATACATACCTGTTGGAGGCGCTCCAATTTCAATTATTACTACCCTGTTTCCCTGAAAATACGACCTACCCTGAAAGTAAGTCCTAGCTTAATTTTTACATCTGTGCCCAATATAAGCCCCCTATCTGAAAAATAAGCCCTAATTAAGAACCCGCCCATTCCAGAGTGCATGGGTAAAAATTAAGCTAGGGTGGGGATGGGGGTGGTGGAACTGCCCTACTATTTACCTTTGGACAGTTGTAGCTGGGCCTTGCACACCTCGACATTGGCCTTGCTGGCCCATTTCTTCTGCAGCCAGCAAGGCTTTCCCAACAGAGCCCCAGATCAATTTGGAGCTGTGTTATTGGCTGTAGAGGCCTTCAGAAAAGCCTTGCTGGCCACACAAGAAAAAGTTCCTGAAGACCTCTGACAGCAAAAAGGAGGCCAGGGGCAATGCATGCAAGTGAAGTTAGTCAGTGGATGATATCCCCCGAAAATAAGACTTGATGTCTTTTTTGGCAGCAAAAAATATATATAAGATAGGGTCTTATTGTCGGGGAAACTCAATATACGGTCATAGGTCCAAGCAATCCAGGGAATGTGTGTATTAGGGTGATTCTTGTTGTTAAAAGTGTATCTTGCAATGATCTGGTAATCACTAGGACTGTCAAGCAATGTCCTGATTTTGTAAAGTCTGGACATTTCACTTTTTGTTTGCAAAAATGCCTAAGAAATCTAGTGAACCAGTATGGCATACTGGTTAAACTAATGGATTGATTTTCTTGTTTAAATTCATACATGAAAGTTCACTGGGAGCTTTGGGCCAGCCTCTCTCTCTCTCCCCCTCTCTCCCTCCCTCCCTCCCTCCCTCCCTCTCTCTCTCTCCCTCCCTCTCCCCTCCCTCCATCCCTCCCTTTCTCTCCTCCCCCCAACAAATAAGAGTAAAAAAAATGGAAGAGAAGAACACACTAATACTATATAGCTGCCATGGGTTCTTGAATGAAAGATGGGATAAATTGTAATAAAGAAATGTATGAATAAAAGGTAAGGCAAAGTAGTGTTGATTATGGGTAGTTGGTGAGTGTGGATGTGAGGTAATTGTGGTACTTTTTCACCCAGGTGGCAGGGTTTGATCTGGATGGAACCCTTATCACAACACAATCTGGAAAAGTGTTTCCTATAAGTCCTGATGACTGGAGGTAAGCACAGAGCGAATGGATGTAGAAGGAAGAGCAGATTTGTAGACAGCCAGTTAGTTGGCAAGTTCTTTCTTAGATGAAGAAAGTGAATGTTAGATTTGAAAATCTATTTTTTTCTCAAACTAATGTTGCAGAACTATTATGTAGATGAGGCCTGAGAAAGAAGGGCAGCAGGCTGCCATATCTTTAGTTCCTCTCAGCAAGGGGAAAGGGTATAAATCACTGTTCTCCGAACTGATTCCCTTCAAATTTTTTGCACTACAAAATGAAATTACAGTCCTTTACTTTGGGAAGGCTATTTGTAAAGGAAATCCTGATTCTTCATCTGTGTTATTAATTGAGCTCTCATTATTAAAACCAAAATTTAATTTGCTTTTGTTTTATATTTTAATACTTTAGTTTAATTGTCTTGATAATTGATCACTTTATCAGAGAATATAATTATTAATGGGCAGCCATTTAAATATCATCAGGCCATTGAAATCACTAATGTTCTGCCAGGAAAAATTGGTATGATATCCTCAGGCAGCTTTCTTTTTTTAAATACATTTTTTATTTTTTTAAAATACATACATTCAATTCATCTTTCATTCAACGGTGTGTCATCTGGTTACATTGTTCCATAACAATTAAATTTTACAACCATATTCATTATTTTAATATTAATTCTCTATTACCACATTCTTATATTAGTATTCTTATCAAATTAATTTCTTATAAAATAATTATCTTATATCTTATCAAATTATTTCTATTACTATAACATTTCTCTTCTTTACATATTTAATTCTATTAACATATTTTCTTTATTTTAATGCTCTAATAATTATTTCTAGCTTTCATATTTTTTTCTCTAGCCATTGATAAAATAATTCCCATATCTGATAATATTCAGTTTGCTCCTTCTCTTTAGTTGCAAGTATTAATCTGTTCATTCTAGTATTTTCTTTATTACATCCCCTTCTGTCAGAATCTTTTCATTTTTCCAATTTTGTGCAAATACAATTCTAGCTACAGTTACTTCATGGATAATTAAATAGATCTTTACTGTAAGTTTCTGGTATGATCCCCAACAAAAATATTTCAGGTTTTAAATATTATGGTGGTTGTATCATCTTTTCCAATCATGTATGTATTATTGTCCAATATCTTTTTGCTTCTATGCATAGCCAACACATATGATATATGTTCCTGGTGTCTGGTGACATTTCCAGTATTTTGCTGATTTATCTTTAAACATCCTTGCCAACCTTGCCAGTGCAAAATGCCATCTATAAAACATCTTATAGAGGTTTTCTTTATATGCAGTTGATATTGTTAATTTATAATTTCTCTCCCACAACTTTTGCCATTTATCTAATTCTACAGGGTAACAAAAAAAATTTGCCCATGCAATCATTGTCTCTTTCACTTGTTGTTCTTCCATTTTAATTCCCAGTAAGTAACTATAAAACCTTTTATCAATTATTCTTCTGTTCCTGTTAATATTTTATCCAATTCTGTCAATTCTTTATAGAACCCATCTTATTTCAGATCTTTTTCATATCTCGACTGCATTTGTACATATGAATACCAAACTATATCAATTAATTCATTTAATTCTTGTTTAGTTTTGAACTCACCCTTTTCATTCAAGATATCTTTATATCTAACAATATTTCCCATATTAATAACATTTGGATGAATAAGCGTTTCCATTGTCAAAAGCCAAGCTGGTTCCTTCAAATAGTGCTGTTTTCTATTTTTTCCCCATGTTAACAATAAATCATTTCTTATATAATGTCTTTGAAAGTAACCGTGTATCTTATTTTTCCCATACCATAAAAAAGCATGCCAACCCAATTGTAAATGATGCCCCTCCAATGTCAGTTGTCTTGTATTTTTTTTTCAGCACAATCCATTCCTTCATCCATATTAACACTGCAGCTTGGTAGTACAACTCCCAATTAGGTAATCCAAATGCTCCTCGAGTTCTTGTATCTTGTAACATTTTATAGTTAATTCTAGCTTTTTTTCCCTTGCAAAATAAATTTTAGTATTTTATTAAGATCTTCAAAATATTTTTTCTCCAATTTTATTGGGATTGTTTGGAACAAAAATAATAACTTTGGCAGCATATTCATTTTAATTATTACTATTCTTCCTATTAGTGATAATTGCAGTTTTTTCCTATTTTTCCAGTTTTATCTTTATTTGCTATATCAATTTAAAATAATTCTCTTTAATCATTAAACATCTTGCTGTCAAGTGGATCCCTAAATACTTGATTTTCTTAGTAATCTGAATATCTAAGCTCATCATTAATTCTTTTTTCTGCTTTTCTGTTACATTTTTCACTAAAATTTTTAGTTTTTTCCTTGTTTATTTTTAATCTTGCCACTTCACCATACTCTTCTATTTTCCCCATTATTTTGGATCCTGTTTCTAAATCATCGGCAAATGCCTGCAAGTCCTCAGCCAGTTTTGATGCTATTGGAAGACTTCAGCCAACCTCATTCTCTAGCCCTGACCTAACATATCAGGATTTTCACTGATGTAAATGGAGGAAGAAGGGAATTATATCACCTAGAGTTCTTCAAGTCAGATAGAATATTTTAAAAAAAATGAAAAAAAGAAGAATGGGGATTAGTCATGCTTCCATGAGGAAAGATCAAATACCATAAGAAATACTTAGCACTTTTGCAGAATAAAGGACTGAAAGTGAATTAGGAGTACCATTTCTGCATTAAGGATTATATATTTTTAGCAATGATAATAGCATGAGCGTTTAGACAGCAGCCTTAACTCTTTCTCTGATTTGCAGGATCCTGTACCCTGAAGTACCTCACAAGCTGAAGCAACTTCAGAGTGAAGGATACAAGGTACGGTCCTTCCTGTCTCAAATCCATTTTCTGTATTACCCCCTTCTCATTGTAACTAATCTTTTGTCTTCTCATCTTATCGGCAGCTTGTGATCTTTACCAATCAACTGGGCATTGGCCGTGGGCGTCTTAGGCCTGAAATTTTCAAAGCTAAAGTAGAAGCTGTGATTGAGCAATTGGGTGTCCCATTGCAGGTGAGTTGTTAGGAGAGACAGTATGTCGTCCAGGTTGCTCAACAAACATTGCAGGTTGAATAGGGGGCCTTTGAATGTCTATGGCAAAGTCCAGTTAATCTCATGGGGGGGGGGG
>BHFT01025262.1:0-22110 GCA_004320025.1 Laticauda laticaudata | reverse complement strand
GGGGGGGGGGGGGAATCATTTTCCATTTGTATGGCTGCTTATCTCATCATGACAACTTTGAAGAGCTAACAGTTAAATAACCATTTTATTACATATTAAGACACATAGAATAAAAAAATGTGGAAAAGAAAATATGGTTTCATTAAAGATTTGGATTCAGAAGAGAAAGATGGGAGAGCATTAAGAGAATATGTAAAAAATTCTCAAGTGTTTCTAGGTTGTAGCACTTAAATTGTAGCAATTATTTCATTTGCTGTGCTTTTTAGATGGGTTGAATTTTTTACTCCCATCGTTAATAATATTTGATATGGAAGTGTAAATTGGGAACTATATTCTATTTCAGAAAAAAAAGATAATAAGTAATCATTATTTTTTTAGCTAATTTGGCATATTTTAGTTTGCATGTTATTCATACTGCTATCAGGTGCTTTTCTTCCATTTAAATCTTTAATGGTATAGTTTTTATTTTGTTATTGTCTTGTGGATCCATTAGGATTTAAAGGAAAACTATACCACAAATATTTTCAAGTAGAAAGTAGTTTTTTATGTAGAATTGCTTTTGGCAAGTTGTGGAAGGTTTCTTATCTCTCCAAGCTATGTTCCTCTATAGCTTTTATTTTGGTTGCATCAAATGAAAAGGAAGGAAGGAAGGAAGGAAGGAAGGAAGGAAGGAAGGAAGGAAGGAAGGAAGGAAGGAAGGAAGGAAACGAAACAGGAAGAATAGCTATTGATCCTTAGTTAACATGAATGGCTGGTTTGTTCCTTTTCTTCAAAAGTTGTATCTGCTGCTTGTGCACTAGTAGTGTCTTATAGTTACTACAGGTACATTATCCTTTTGAGTTGATAAAAGATGAATCGGGTATCCCAAATGGATTATTTTGCAGAAATCTTCCAACTCCTCATTCACCTATGTCACCTATGAGGAATTGAGTGGAATTCATTAGTTGGGAGTATATTATAATGATTAATTAATTATATTATTATAATTAATGAATAATTATAATAATATTCAACCCAAGTCATGGACTGGGGCCTAAATAATAATTGCTGAAAGTAAGAATCAGCTTCTGAGGGAAGAATGGGATCCAGGCCCAACTGGAATGAATATTCATTTACATTACCTCACTTTCTCTGCAGGTCTTTGTGGCAACCAATTCAGGAATGTACCGCAAACCTGTCCTTGGCATGTGGGATTATCTCTGCAAAAAGGTACTAAAAGGGGGTGTGCATATGAAGAGGGCTGGGAAGGAGCAAAAACATAGTCTGCTATTCCATATCTGGATTTTCCCTTTCTTTCTCTCTCTTCTCTTCCTTCAAGGCAAATGGTGGCTTAGAAGTGTCTTTGCAAGAAAGTGTCTATGTAGGAGGTGAGTCAAGCATAAAGGAAGCAATAGCAAGCGCACCATAGACTTATATACCACCCTGTAGTGCTTTAGAGCACTCTGTGGACGGTTGTTAGCATTTTGCTGCCAATAATTTGACTCATCATTTTACTGACCTCAGAAGGATGGAAGGTTGAGTCAACCTTGTGCCCGTCAGGATCAAACTTCTGGCTGTGGACAGAGTTAGCTGGTAGTACTACAGTTGAACCATTTGCCACCAGGATGACTTCCGCCATCAGAAAAATCATTTGGTATGGCAATAGAAGGGTAGATTTGACTCACTCCCAGAATCCACTTTTGCTATCTTGGCCAATGATATTTTCTAAGCTTTCAAAGTCAAGGCCCAGTTTTTAAACTTTAATGATATCCTGGTGATCACTTTCCCATCTCAAGGCAATGGATGTGTTCATATCTTTCTTGTATTGCATAGATGCTGCTGGACGTCCAGCAAACTGGGCCCCTGGGCAGAAGAAGAAAGATTTTTCTTGTAGTGACCGTCTGGTAAGAGAGAAAACTTGCTCCTTCTTACATCCTACAGTATTTCTTGTCTCGGGATTAATCATTTTGAATTGCCTGGATGAAAATATAATCAATTTGAGAGCATTCATATCCCTTGTTGTTTCTCTCATCTTGAATACAGTTTTCTGGATGATTGATAGATCTCTTTAGTTTTTCGTTGTCTATGATATGATAGTTTGATACAAACACTATGTATGCAGAATTCTGTGTGACAGTGTGTTTGCTTTACTGCTTTCAGTCAGATCCAGAGTTTATGAATTTATTTTTCCTCCTGAGGTAAAATAAAAAACCCAATATTTAAAAAAAATATTTCAAAAATTGGTCACCTGCTTTTTCTAACTGTGCTAGGCCATTTTAATATTTTTCTTACTTATTAAATTGAGGGAAATATTTTTATCTGTCTCACTTTATTTCCCCCTCTTTAAATATTTAATATATCCTACAAATAAATAGGAAAATTGATCCAGAATTATATATATGGTCACTTCTTTGTTTGAATGTAAAAATTGTTAAAGTTCAAAATTATTATTCTAAATTATAGAAGTCATGGTTAACCTAAACAGGGCTGTAACATAAATTAAGGTTCTTGGGGCAGACAAAGTTGATTAGAGATCTAGGAAGGGTTTGGCAGTCTAAGCCGTGAAAAATAGGAATTTGCAGGGGTTTATTGCTGAGAAAAAAAAATGCAGAAAAGCTGCAGGGATGTGCAGCTATTGCTCAAAAGCTAGCACTGCATCAGCATAGAATATTCAGCTATGAGTTGATAGTCTTCACATCTGCATAATTCCTTCCAATTTACTCACTTTCATATATGAACAGGAATCCTATGACTTTGGGGGTGCTCTGATTTGTGATTCTGCAGTATTCAGCAAGACCACAGACCCACAGGTTCTCCCAGTACTGCTTTAAGAGCTACATCAATTATTTTCTGTATCAAAAATTACAAACTTCTGAAATAAAAAAATAGCTTTGGTTTTACATCCAGTAAGAAATTTGGCAACCTGACTGAACCTTTTTCTTTTAAACTAAAACATATGAAGAATGGCTGCAGGATTTGGATTTGTGTAGTCTAAAAAAAAGAAGAATTAGGATGATATGATAGCAGTATTCCAGTATTTCAGAGGCTGCGACAGAGAAGAGAAAGTCAAATTATTCTCCAAAGGACCAGAGGGCAGGACCAGAAACAATGTTGGAAATTAATCAAACAGAAGAGCAATCTGGAATTAAGGAGAAATTTTCTAACAATGAAGACATTTAACCCGAGGAACAACTTGCCTTCAGAAATTATGGGTGCTCATCACTGGAGATTTTTAAGAAGAGAGTGGATAGGCACTTATCTGAAATAGTATAGGTTCTCCTGCTTGAGCAGGGGGCTGGGCTAGAAGACCTCTAAGGTCCCTTCAGTCTATTCTAGTCTATTTTTCATTCCATTCCATTCCATGCTACTATCTCTTAGTTTGTAAACAAGAAAGAAAATGTATCAATTGTAAAATAACGGAAGGTAAAAAATTACATGCATGCTTATCAGCTTTGGTCCCAGATTCAGATTTTCAGCATGCTTAGAAACAGTTAATGCAAAATGAATAGAATCAGAAGTAAACTGAATAGATTTGAGCACTCATATCTTCAGGATACCAGAAAACATTTTGATCTGCTTCCTCCATATTGAAAGCTACCTTGTTTATTTACACAGTTTGCTTTGAATGCTGGGCTTCTCTTCCATACGCCTGAAGAATATTTCCTGGGTTGGAAACAGGCATTGTTTGCACTCCCCAACTTTGATCCGGTGAGAAACTTCTCCGTCTCTTAAAAAACCAGCTTCTCTTCCAGCATTTATTTATTTGTATCAATCTTTTTTATATTATTATATTATATTATTTATTGTTTCATCATAAAAGTAAAATAATTTGGGGTGCTATTCCTTCACCTGGTGACTCTTGCAAGGATTGTACTTGTACAGGTTAAAATAATGAGCTATAAATGCTGTTATCTTTATTATAAATTAGCCATTATTTTAAACTACATTCTTTTATGTTCACATTACATTAATACTCTGCTTCTTGAAAAATGTGTGGTTTTTCAAGTTAATGATACTGCGCCCAGTAAGATCTAACAATCTACTGGGCCCTGTAAGATCTAACAATCTGCAAAACTAGGAGAACAGGTTAAAAAAAACAATGAATTTTCTCACTTAAGATTTGCAGAGCACATCCAGGATTCAAGTTTGTATTCTAGTATTAAAATATTGCTTTTCTCTTTTACTCCTAATGTAGCGGGCAGTGGACCCTAAAGCTCAACTGTATGATCCACCCAATGCTTCCTTGATCTCATCCTCCTCAGAGTTGGTTGTAGCTGTTGGCTTCCCTGCTGGTGAGTGCAGCCTCAGCATTCACGCAGTGTGATCTTCAAATATTAAGGTTAACTGGGAGAACAGTAATATGCAATACATGAAGTTTTCAAAGTCAGAGCTTCTCTGAACTTCTGGTCTGGTCATCTGCCAGATTTCCATATGGCTTGAGTGGTGAGCCCGAACGAGCTTCACTCACAACCATTCAATGAGCCCTGGTGGTGCAGTGGTTAAAATGCAGTACTGCAGGCTAATTCTGCTGACTGCCAGTTGCTGTTCGGCAGTTTGATTCGTAGCCGGCTCAAGATTGATTCAGCCTTCCATCCTTCTGATGTCAGTAAAAATGAGGACCCAGATTGTTTGAGAGCAATATGCTGACTCTGTATACCACTTAGAGAGGGCTGTAAAGCACAGTGAAGCTGTATATAAGTCTTAAGTGTTATTGCTATTTGTGTATGTTTGTCTAGCAAGTGGTTGACTAGTAGACAGTGCAGTATGAAATCTGGAATTTAGTTAATCCAATAAATTATAGTTCATTTAATCATGCATTAATGTGTTGTGTAATGAAACTTCAAGTTTTCTTCTTTCGTTAGCCCAAAAAAATGAGATAATCTGTATCTCAGAAGAGCTTTGTGTTGTAGAAGAGGAATATTCTGAAATCACATTTCCTTTTCAGTCCTGGTATCTAGAAATGAAGATTATGCAGTGATCCTGTTTCAAAAGAGAAACAGTGATTGGAACAGATGTGAGATGATTGGCAAGTTCTAGGGAAATTCATATTTAGTTTAATAAGTTCTGAGATGAGTATAAGTTCTTATATTCAATCTGAATCCTGTTTTCCATTGTCAATCTGGAATGTTACACAGCCCTACCAGATAAGAAGATATTTGTAGCTCAACGTTGAAGTAAGGGGCCCTTGGTGTTCTCCAAGCTAGGTTGTTTTCTTGCAGACATTATCTGAGCTAGGTAACATCATCAGTGCTAATAGAGAATGGGCTTTGCTCTCATTCTTATCCTGTTAGTATTAGTAAGAATGGTCTTGGTGATTGTTTGGTTGGGATGTTTGCTGTTAGCCTGTTCGGCAGTTCCTTGATAGGGATATTCTTTGCTTCTTGATTGTTGGCCAAATGTTAATCTTGGTATTAACTATTGCTCATATGGGTGTTGATTGCTGGGGAGGAGGTGTTTTGGTCTTTTCCTTTTTGCTTGTTGATTGTCTCTTTTTCATGATATATTGATGTTGATGTCTATTAATGGCCAGTTTGTCAGACTGCCAGGCTTCTTGGCATTCTCTAGTTTTTGGATTTGGCTTGGTCAAGTGTGGTCAGTTTCCCAGCTGAAACTGTAGTTAAGTCTGTCCAAGTATTGTTGAAATTAAGGAATTTTATCATGTTGACTACTAGTTGCGAATGTGTCAAGGAACATGGATGCCACCTTAAAAAATGTATGCACATATTAAAGCATGTATTGATGATGTTCCTTGTGTTCTGTTGACTTTTAGAAATCTCTGCTCTACCCCATTGTTCATACTCCCTCTACCTTTCTTTTCCACTCCAGCTGGCAAATCAACTTTTTTGAAGAAACATTTAGTCTCAGTTGGATATGCATACATCAACCAGGTAAGTAATAAAGATTAAAACTTTTCTCACCATACTTTATTGCTTCCTTTTTTCCTTTATATCCTTCCTCTTTCCCCTTCAGGACACCCTTGGTTCATGGAAGAAATGTGTGGCATTGTGTGAAACATCATTGCAAGCAGGAAAAAATGTAGTAGTAGATAATACCAACCCTGAACTGGAATCGAGACGCAGGTAAGGTTCTTTCCTTAAGTTTAGTAGAATAATGTGTAAGCTGCAAGGCCAAAGATGGGAAATAATAAGACAAGTTGAGAAATTAAAATGCTGCTCCCTTACCTAGGTATATTGAATGTGCTAAGAAGGCCAGGGTTCCTTGCCGCTGCTTTCTTTTTACTGCCTCATTGGAACAAGCCAAGCATAACAACAGAGTAAGTACTTTGGATCAATCTCAGCAATTTTAAGATGGGTGGACTAACTCCCAGTGAATCAGCTGAGCTTAGAGATTAAGACACCAAGATAACAGCACCCTGTAAATTGTAGCCCTCCTTTAGGTATGAAAGACATTTGGGGGGGTTCGGACCAGTTACTCTGTCTGAGTTCAACTTGCCACACAGAGTTGTTGTTAAAGGGAAAATAGGAAGAGGAAGGAGTATTAGGCATGTTCATCATCTTTCATACTGATTTTATAATTCATCTTGAAGTGTTAAAATAATGAAGACCATTTTAAAGTTGCTGAGATTAAGGAACACTGCCTTATACCATGCTATACCTTCTTTACTTGGGAAAGCTAATTTCTCTGAATTTAGTCCCTACCTTACTCCCCTTTTGAGGACTTGCAGACTTTCCTACTTTTCTCTTATAATCCAACCAGGAATCTAAATTCTGGAAATATTGGCATAGGGCAGTAGCAAGATATGTATAAATTGTGGCATTTCAGAAATAGACAAAATGTAAGTACAGATTAGAAATATGCCACTGTTCAGATGTGAAGAATTGACAGTAAGTGACACTGGCAGATAGAGGGGTGTACCCAGCGCATCTTTTCCACATTGAATCTGAATAGATTTACATGCCTAGATTCTTTTTTTTTTTTGCTATAAATCACATTTTTGCTTAAAGATGAATGTAGCATTGTAGCTTGCAGCTTCTTCTAGTACAAGTATTCTGTCTTTGAAGGTGAAAGATCTGATTCTGGAGTCTTATAAAGACCCGACAAAACCCTTCCTAAAAATTCTTCATCCCACAAGCCAAATCAGTACCTGGGTTCTGTGATATTCTACTGTCCTTCTCTATATGTACAAGTAGTCCTTCATTTATAATATTCCAATAAAGGAAATGTTTGTAGCTCAGGGTTGACATGAGAGGGCCGTTGGTGCTCTCTGACCTTGCTTGTTTTCTTGCAGTCATTTCATTACCCAAATTAGTTAACATTAGGTTAGCACTAACTAGGTTACTAGGTAACTTTAAAATTAGCACTGATGATGTTACCTAGTTTGGATAATGAAACATCTGCAAGAAAACAAGCAAGCCCAGAGTACCAAGGACTCCTCATTTATAATATTTGTTCAGTGACCAAAGTTACAAAGGTGCTGAACAAATAAGCGGTTACAACTGCTTCTCTGAATTCTAGGCATCCCTGTGGTGGGTCATGATTGTGGGTACTTGGCAACTGACTCACTTACAGCTTGTTTCAGGATTCCATGATAATGACTGCCTTTTGTGACTTTCCCTGCTGGCTTCCCCCAAAAATCTGTGGAAACAAATTGGGATGGTTGCAGATTGCATTGATCAAGTCTCCCCTAACTGTGCAACCCCCTACGTTCACATTGCACTTCTCACTCGCACCTGATATCTTGAGCTTCACCATTTCCCATACCCTTTCCAATCCATGCAGTGTTCTTAAACACTCACTGTACTTCCTGCGCACTAATTCTTGCTGCATCTTTCTGGCCCCATCTCCCACCCTTGCAACTCCCTTGTACATCCCCTTACTCCCTCCCCCACCCAACAGCAGCCATTTACCTGCAAGCCACTTGCAGTTTCCCCACAGGTTTGGCTTATGAGAAGCTGGCAGGAAGTTGCCTCAGTTAACACTGGCAAGTGGGATTGCCATCACTAAACGATGTGATGGCACTTTTCAAGTGTATCACTTCGCAGTAGAAATTCCAGTTCCAATTGCAAGTGGAAGTTGAGAACTACAGGTAACTCTAGAATTACAACCATTTAGCAACTGTTTGAAGTTGCATTGCTGAAAATATTGACTTACAACCATTTTTCACATTCGCAACTAATTGCAGCACCCCCGTGGCCACGTGATCAGAATTTGGATGTGTGACAACTTGTTCATATTTATGAGTGTTGCAGTATCCTGGGGTCATGTGTTCACATTTTGCAACCTCTGTCAAACAAAGTCAATGGGGAAGCCAGGTTCCCTTAACACAATTACTAACTTAACTATGGTATTCAGTTAATAACTGTATAACTGCAAGAAAGGTTGTAAAATGGAGCAAAATTCACTTAATCATGTTCTCACTTAGCAACAGAAAACTTGGGCTCAGTTGTGGTCTTAAGTCAAGGACTCCCTGTACTGTATTTCTTCTAAAAGTTAACTATTGTCCAATTTATTTTCCCCATCGCTATGTCCTGCTGACTTGAACACTTTTTCCTTTTTTAGTTCCGAGAGATGACAGAGAAAGAACATGTGCCAGTCAACAACATTGTATTGAATACTTATAAGTAAGTTTCTGAAAATCTTAAAGAGGGGGAACAGGAAAGGAAAATTATTCCTTCCTGGGCATCTATTCTTCCCAGAGTAGTTACCTTTGTTGGAGATTTAGAAGTATTAACTAACACTTATTTCCAAAAGCTGAATTCAAAAAGCTAATTTGCAGTTTTCAAAGTGCTAAGTTATAAACAGACATACCCTGTCAAATATAAAGGAGTAAAATTTCTCCTTTTCTTTACTTCTCTATAAATAAATAAATCTCACATTATCTGTAAGCTTCAAGTCAGTGAAACTGGAAAATGTAGGGCAATAATTATTCAACTAAACTAATTCTATACAGAATGCCAGAATCCATGATCCCCATGATAGTGAAATTTGGGAAAGTTGGAATCCCTTCAGTGCTATGGCTTCCAATTAGGGGAAATGATGCAAACCTATATTACAGGGATGTCAAACTGGTGGCCCCCAGGCCGGATATATCATGTGCAGGCCACTTCCAGGTCCATGAATGGGAAAAAACATCACGTGATGGCAATGTGACACCATGAGTTTGACACCTGTGCTATATTACAACTGGAAAGAATGACCCAATAGGTCATGGGGTTGTCACTATCAACTTTTTATTTTCCTCAGTTTTCTTAGGCACTTTCCATCCTTACAAAAATCCAATAGCCTGGTTAAATAAAACTCTGCAAATGTTCCCAACCCTGGGGACTACTTAATGATTTTTTTCTTTTCGACAGGAGTAAGTATGTGGAGCCATCTCTCGAGGAGGGTTTCTCTGAAATTCTCAAGATTAATTTTGTGCCTCAGTTTACAGATTCCAAATTGGAATCACTTTACCGGCAGTTTTCAGAAGGATGAACCAACAGCATGATATAGGACACGTTTGTTTTCTTGTCCTACCTTTGCCAGAGAAGGCACACTTATGGAGTGCCTAAGTTCTCTCAACTGGTCAAACATTGTAATTGGGCTGAAACTCTAAAATGGGGCAGAGACATTCCTATAATGACTTTTTTTCCGAGAAGATATCTGAAATAAAGTTTTGAAAGTCAAATTGTTTTTGTCTTTTCTTGTAAATCTCTCCACTCAAAAATATGGACTATTTAATAGATTGGGGGGAAAAGAAAGAATGATAATACCAGCAACAGAATTGGTTCCTCATTGTATGGAATCCTTTTATGAATCAATATGTTATGTCGCAGAAAAAAGTTTGCAGAATTTAACAGACTTAAATCTGTTTGAGGAAAGCACTGCATTTACAGAGCAGTAAGCAATGCTGTAATGGATTTCCATTACAGCACAGTATAGACACGTAGGAAACAGTTACTGAAATAATAAAAATTGTGATTTTTAAATTCAAAGCAAGCAGAAATTCAATAAATTCAACTTTATTTGTATAAAAAACTAATAACATAAAGGAATATTAATTCATACTCCATCTGCTCTGGGTATTTAAACTTCATCATGATGTATCCATGGTCTCTCCTTCTGAAAAAAAAAAAAAACATAAGATGGAGAAACTCTACTAAGATGACTTGGGGGATAAGCAGGAGATCATCAACATATAAGGATGTTGTTTATGAGGGCCTGTTTTTAAAATTTCAACTCCATGAAATTCCCACATAATTCTCAGAATTATTTTTACAAAATTATATTAGGAAGCCTCCAGCAGTTGAAATCAATAACCAAGTAAAGGGATTAGGATCGAAAGTGCCCATACTTTTCAAGTCTGCACCTTTGATCATTTTCTTCTATATTCCCATTTCGTATTTTGTTTAGCAGCTCTCATACTTTCCAGCAGACAAACCATAACTGGGTGGTCTTCCGCTAGGGAAAAGCTTGGTACATGCTCAATTATTCACATTACTCTAAAAGAACAATAAACATAGGATGTGGAGTCCTAACCTTTGGTGGCCTGGCTGAAGTTAAGAGTACTCAATTGTTTGCAATTAATTTGTATCCTTGTTGATTAAGCCTTAATTTCAATAGAATGATTGAGTTCATATAACCTCTTGCCATAATGTACTTTTGATAGTTCATGATTTAGCATGTTGCTTTTTTTAACCCAAATGTTATAGCAGAGTATATAAATGTTGCCATTAGGAAAACCGGCTGCTACAGGGGAGGATGATTTTGGGATTGGGAACTCTGATTATTCTTCACTCATACTTTTACTCACTGAGTTCATTAAACATAAAAGCATCTTGATATTCTTTCATGTATTGAGTGGAGCGTGACTCATCCAGGAACAGGGAGTATACACGCTTGATGTCATCAACCTGAACTTCTGTGCCCTGAGGACATGAAAAGAAAGAGTCACTATTCCTGCAGCAACCCATGAAAGGACCCCCACTAACTGCACCATTGAAGTAGTAAAACTGTTCTGCTCATGACCACACTCCCCACTATAAGCATATCATAATCATTGTGAAGATATGGAATAATTGTCATAGGTTAATGATGGATAGTTTTATGTCATGTACAACATTTGTGTTGAATAAGGAGATCTGAAACTTGCAGAAAACAGCCAAGAAAGATTCCTTTCAAAGTTTCCGCAGTAATGAGCATGGAGAAGACATATTATGAACAAGGGCTCTCAAAACAACACTGTTTTCATATTAAGTGGATGAAGCAATAATGTACCATAGTACTGGGAGAAGTAAGACAACTGCCAACATGGGAACAACCAATGTGGATGGATGTGTCAAATTTTGTTGGGAAATATAAAATTCATGGAAATCTAGACTTTGGGAGCCATTGCAATCAAGAAGATATCACAAACATTTTCCACATTGATTCTTTTGGCATTCAAACCTAGCTTATTCTGGTAAAATTTTCAGTTTGGTTAGGAATATAAAAATGTGTGGAAAAGTGAAGGTTTTAGTTCAAGGAGTAAACAATAAAATTGTGAATATTCATGTCCTACATGTGTGAATCTCTTGAGTAAAAGGAACAAGCAGGAATGAGTTTCTTGGACTCCGTATACAATCATCAAGGCTTCGAAATTATAACTGCACTCCAAATTGTCAAACTGTCCTTGTTTTATGACTCAGTTTTTATTAATAAACTTTAATAAATAAAAAGTTTTTATTAATGCACTTTTAATCTTAACATTATACCAGGGAATTTTTAAAGCTGTCCATAAAAAGTGATATATCTCTGCGTAGTTACTGCAGATGGCGTTGAGAAGAACAGTAGAATGTTCTTGGCCCTCTAAAGACCTTGAGCAATAGCATAGTCCATTGTCAGAAGACATTGTCCAAAAGACATTGAAACAAACACCAGGTCTGAGCTTACCTTTCTTTTGCGACACACCAAGTTGGCTGCTGTGATGAGCTGGATGGCATACCGCAGAGAAGTTTCCAAACCAATGCGGGTTAGTACTGTGTAGGCATCTTCATTCATCTCAACATCTTCCTCTTCACACCTGAAAGAGAAGTCTGACGATAGTCAGCATAAGAATGCCTCATCTCAAGTAGAAAAATTAAACAATTATTGTAGTTGGGAAGGGGGCATATGTGATACAGGCAATATGTAGGAGCATTGTTTCAGGGCAGAAGCTGATACAATGTGCTCCTCACCGGATTTTCAATATTTGCTTGGTCTCCTTATCACTGTATGGAGAGGTTGAAATAATCAGCATACGATCCAGCAGATCAATAGGAATGCCATGGGGGCTTTGATAGTTGGTGCCACGAATCCTGCATTGCAAGGAAAAGAAATTGATAAGGAGGTCCACAGGACTAATAAGCCAATAGAAAGAATAGCTTGTAGATCTAATACAAACGGGTCATCTTTGGATAACAGGTTTTTCTTCTGCACATTTAATGAATATAAGTAAATTTTCAGCATCTGTTATCACATTCACCTTTGATATTATCCCATTAAAAGTCATTACTTGAAAATAGTTTGTGCTATCTTAAGCTGACTTTACTAAAAATATCTAGCACATCTAATACAGCTCTCCACTCAACAATGCACTATGATCATGTGTAATCTTTCTTTCAAATGTATCCTTGTCTATCAATATCTCATTGTCTTCCTTCACTGCAGAGCAAATCTCATTGCAGCTCAATTTTAATTTCATTAAAAGGGAGTAATGATCCATATAAGCATTACAATAATTACAGAATACTAAAGAGCCTATCAACCACATGACAAATTATGCAGGAAAAAGAAAAACGGGACTGCAACCTAGACTAGTTTTCTGGGTACTGTAGAAACTGGTTTTTTAATGCATTTCTCCATGATGAAATCTTTCAACTACTCACTGAATCGCCTGATACCAACCTGGTTATGCCACGATTGGTGGCCATGATGAGGACAGGTGCCATGTCACTCTCTAGGGCTCGATTAAGAAAGGAGAAACACTCAATATCCAGCATATGGACTTCATCAATGAAGAGAACCTATAGAATAGGGAAATATTACATGAGGTTTACTCTTTCAGAACTTTTAAGTCAGAAAAAAAATACAAACAGTCCTCACTTAATCTTCCTAAGTAGGACTGGAAACTCCTCTGCTAAATTAAATGGTTACTAAGTGGGAAATTACATAACTATCACTGTGCTTTTTTGGCTGAAAGACAAAATGGTATTCCATTTTGCCACTTTGGCTTTTGTTTGCCTTCTAACCACTCCTCTGCCTTTCTGACTACTCAAGAGACTTATTATCTTTCTTGTGTAAACAGCTTACTCTCTTGAAATCCCTTCTTTTCCAATCTCCCTGATCTACGAGTTAATGGGAAAAAAGTCCCACAGGTCAAGCACAACACAAATTGATTGTAATCATAATCAAATACACTACAAAGTCATAAATTGGCTGTAAATTTATTTTTTCAGCACCATGGTAAGTTTGGTTGCTGAATAAATGGTTGGTGGAGATTTAATCCACATTCTAAAATGTACAACTCACCCCAGGGATCACCTCAGCTTTGCCTTCTTCTCGCCACTCTGCTACCTTTGCATTGATCTGCTCTCGCACTTCTGACTTTATTTCTCCTGTATCTCCTGGAAATTTAGGATCAGAAATGAGAGGAAACCCATACTTTTTGTCTCTAAATGTAAATGGAATCTAAAAACCTCACTTTAATTGAAGGAGTAGATATATCAGAATAATTTATCCTTTATCTTATTTTCTTATTAAAATTTATTAACATTAATATAATAATTTTAAGAAGCATTATTTTAGAAATGCAAAATCCCCCACCCTACCCCCTGAAAAATGCTATTTTCTGTTCTACAGTTTTGTAGATATTTTCTCAGTTAATAAGGATTCAGTAATTATGATTTCTGAAAATACTACTCGAAATACTTTTTGGTAAATAACAGAAAAAGGATAACTGTTGAAGATCATAACTGTTATCCCATATTTACATTTACCATTTATCCAACTATCAGATATAATTTCAATATTTGTTAAAATACACAGAAAAATACCATACTGAGCTACTGAATACTTGCCATTAATTACCATTATAAATAAATATCAGTCCTTAGATATCCTATATCCTCTGCACATAAGGTGCCTAAAATGTATTTTTAAAATATTTTTTAATAACAATAAGTGTTCCATGAATTCCAAAGGCTTAAATTTTGAAGAATTATAAGATATGGAACTTTTCCTGCAATCATTCCATTCAAAATTTACATTATCCTGGAATGCTATTATTTGTGTTGACCTCTTCCTTTATTGAAAATACCAAAGTACCAGAATTTGATAAGAGTTTCCATTTCTCCCACTCCATTTTCCTACCAGAAAAGAGTGCCAGAAATCCTTGGGTGCGGCTATTGATGACATCAATTTCATGTAGTGAGACTGTGTGCACGACTTCCTTACGCTTTTGTAATTCTCCATCAGGGCACTGCACAAACTTTGTCTAAATCAGACAGATGTAGTTAAAACTTGAATCCTCCCTAACTTATCACTTCCTAGCTGGGCCCTGTAATTCTGAGCTCAGGCACAGTATCTGAAAAATGGATACTTATAAAGCTGTTATAGCATCCAGCTAAGCCCAACACGATGTACTCTCCTAGAAATAGGATGGATGTCTTTCTGCTTCCTGCTTCCTAGGATCCTTTATCAGGGCCTAAATTGGAAGCTTTCTGCCTTCAAACAAACCCTCCACATCTTGGCCAGTCTATAGGGCTTGTAAAAGCTGCCCATCTCAGATCACAATCCCTGCCTCCCCACTCCCCATAGTGAACTTTGGGTCTCTTTATAGCCTCCCAAATTTACCTTCTGACCCATGACAATACCTGAGAGCCCATTGCATCATAATCCCGGGCCCGTGTGAAGGAACGTCCTAGTTTGGTAATCTTCCCTGTGGCTTTGTCTATAGTAATGACATCCCTGTAGAAACAGACAGACATAACTTTGGATTGGTCCTGCCATTCAACATTGAATGAAAGACATCTCATGAAGAAACTCAGTGTCTCCTATGACATCAAAAGTACCAGCTAATTTCTGTTTTCTACCCGCAACTGAAAGAAGAATGAAGCAGAACATTTTTAAGGGTGAACTTATTTTCCGTTCCCCATCTGTTATCCTTTTTGCTTTAACGTATACATGCTTCTCGCTGTATGATCTCCATGAACCACAATGACAGCACTGATAAGTCATCCTAATGTCTGCTGGAGAACCAGACACTGAAGAGTTAAAAGCACCGGACCAGAAAGACTGACATTCAAGTCTATATTGGACCATGGAACTCACTGAGTGATTTTCACAAAGTGACTCTCTAGAAACCAGACAAATCAAATATTTCAGGTTTTGGCCACTGCCTATCTACTACAAGCCCTTGAATTTTTTCTTTGCCTGCTGCTGCCTCTTACAACTGTTTCCCCTTCTTTGCCAAGAGCTCACCCTGCTTGCACTTTCTCCTTGGTCAGTGACTCTATCATCTTGGTGCCCAAATCATAGATTGTCTCCATCTCTGTAGTTTTCAAGGTCAACTTCCCAACTTTGGCACCCTGCAACAGGAAGGGAGCAATCAATATTCTCCAATGATCATAACCTTAACAAAGATGCTTCTATAGACAGTTTCTATAGACAGTACTGGGCAATGGAGACAATCAACTTAATTTTTCCCATATTATTCTATTCTACCATCAACTCACAGTTCCAGTTGCTGGACGATCTATTTGAATCTCCACAACTTCACCTTCAATTATCTCTGTTTCTTCCCTGTAAAAAAACATTAAAATGGTCATTGGAAAAAGAGGACGTATGGTAGCATGTCTCATTACAGAAAACTTTTGCATAAAAAGTGGAAATATAAGTCAATCAAGAAATCTTTTCATTAAATTGTTTCTACTTCCCATTTAGTAATTGCACAATAATTGCCCAAAGTCATTGAAAACAACACAAAAAATATTTCAATTAACAAGCTAATGCATAAGCATTTCATAGATAAATTCGAGGCAACTTCCTACTTGATGCGAACACCAATGGAACGCCGAAAAGCCTGAGTTAATGCCTCAGTTTTGCTCATCTCCAAAGAGAAGATTTCACTTCCAGAAATAGCTGTAAAAGGAGTGTCAAGACCCAGTGCTTGAGCCATGCCTGGAAGAGAGACAAGAGCATGGTTACAATATAAAGAGAATGCAGCCAAAATTATTCAAGAAAAAAGATTCAGAATGAGGAATCTTCTTGTTGATAGACCCATCATCATTCAAGATATCAACAACTCATAGAATTTGCTCTTACCCATGGCAATAGCTGTTTTTCCTGTGCCTGGCTGGCCAGCAATCAAGACAGCCCGACCAGCAATTTTGCCTTCCTTTATCATCTCCAAAATCACCCCAGCAGCTCGACGAGCAGCCAATTGTCCTACCATGCCCTGGGATACCTAACAGGTAGGGGAAAAAAGGAAGAAAAATAGACAAGAGGAATATATTTCTTTTCCTTTATTTCAATCCTCAAAGCATATTTCTCCCATGCTATAACACTTGACCTATTAATCTCTCCTAAAAGGCAGTTTAGCACTATTTCAATACTGCATTTAATGAGTAATAGATGTAACTCTATCTTGATTGTAATTTAGATTGCAAAATTATAATCAGGAACTTTATTGGTCCTGCTTATTTTCTATGACAATAGGAGATAGTTAAGATGAATAATTTCTTGGAAAACATTCAAGTAGTAAAGTGTAGTGAATTTACTTACATATTTGTAAATAAAGATGACTAGAGAAAAACTAATCCAAAGCTGACTAGTCTTTATTTTGATAAAAAACTCACTGCCTTGTGTGTGTGTGTGTGTGTGTGTGTGTGTGTGTGTGTGTGCATATTGATAGTTTTAATTTATGATCAGTCACTCAATGACCATTTGAAGTTATGACTGACCTCCTAAAAGACATTTACAACTCAGATTCAAAGTTATAAAGCACCCCGAGATATGTATAATTGTCTGAAGAATTTAGTTTTTTTTAACTGAATAAATAGCAATATATGTTCTACATATTTTTATTCTTTAAAAGTTAAGATAATTTATTTATAATGAAATTCATTTATTTGACAAACACATCAGCATAGATAAAGCAAATTAATTGAATAATTTGGCTAATATTTTTTCTTCTCTTGCAGTTTAAATTTAAATACTAAAATTCTATCCTCAATTATTACACCAATTCTTCTTCTAACTTGAACATTTTAATTGAATGTTTTCATTCTCTCCAACTTGAACAATTCTAGCTCTCTAACTTGCTTCTTCTCCCAACTTCAATCAATCCAAAAACTTTCTAAGAACTATTTTCTCAAATACCTGTCTGGGCTCCAAGGTATCATCCAAGCCAAGTCCTCGAATGTGAGAATGGGCTCCTGTGTACATGAAAGAGAAAAATTATTTGAAAAGAGGTTGGTGACATTGTATATTGGAAGCAGAGTGTTTTCTAACTGGAGGCTTTATTTAATATTTTTTATGGGAAGGCAATTTCCACATGTAATGATGCAAAGTTGTTGAGACAACCTCAAGTAAGTAGATGAAGACAGTTTTGGAAAGTTTTTTTGAAGTCTTTTTTAATTTGGAGGAAAGTGACTTTTTCAATTAGTAAGTTGAGTCTACTTAAAGATCTATCTAAAATGTTTAATTTTCCTCACTCAAAATAAAGAAGAGAATTTCTTGTCCATTTTATTTGGAAGCCACAAATAAAAAAAATCTGTCCTGAGACTCAGCATTACTGCCTTGCCATATATGAAGAATCAAAATTACAATTCCATCTAACTCTATAGGAGCTTTTGATTTGGCAGCCACTTCCATACAGACAGAAGTACATTGATTTGTTAGATTTGTCACATAATTATTGATTTAATGATGAACTACCCCATAGGGATAAAATTGGAAATCATTCCAGGAACAGGCAGCAATGAAAACATACCAATACGTTCAATCCGGGTAACATCGCGGATTTCAGGAACTTTTGTAGCCTAAGAGAGAAGAGAGAAGATGACGATATGCTCACATATCAAAACTTTCCTGTCCTAAACCTCAAATAAGTAACACATTTTAGTTTGAATTTTTCATCTAAATAGATATAGAATGGATCACTCTCTATATCTCTTTCAAAACAGATATCTCATTTGGAAACACCTCATATAAAGTGATATATACTGTAACTGTGTGGCATCCAAACACAAAATGCTCCCAAAGATGTTTTCTAGAGTGCAAATGACTAGCTGCCTTCAAGGAGTATAAATCCTTCCATTCCCCACTCTTTAGTCAGAGCTGAAGTTTCTTGGATGAGAAGTGAAACGTCTTCAAAGAAAAACAAGAAAGTCTGACTGCCTCTTGAAAAAAAAGCACCTTTGAGACAACCATGAGCTGGATGACTGACAATCTACATACATTAGTATGAGCTCCTGAGTACTGAGACACCAAAGCTGAACTCTCGTCATCTTGCATCACTCCAAACACAGAATATCTTATAATTAGATATTCTAATTATATAATTATATTGTTATATAATTATATAACAATAATATTATGTTGTTACAAAATGCCCAACATGACCCCAATCAAGCACTTGATAAAATAATATATATCTGGAATGAAATAGAATGGATGGAACAAAATAAAATGTAAATTGGAACAGGGAGAGAAAGGAGGAAAAAAGAAAGATGAGCAAAGAAATAGATAAGACAAGTTGAAGCAGCATTGTACTGTGAACAAGGTCATCCTGGAAATTGAAGAATACGGTAGCTATATGAATAATAGCATACATTTGTATAAGTGTTGTATTTGTGTGACTGCAGATATAGGTAGTCCTTGGGTTATGATGGCAATTGTACTGGAATTGCTACTGCTAAGCAATGTGGTTGCGTGACATCATGTGATTGCATTGTTCAGTGATACCTCCTAACCCCAAGATACATGAAGCAGAAAGAGGTATGAGTTCCAGGTGTGTGTGTGGGGAAGCTGAGGAAGGGCCAGTGCAGATTGCACACAAGTCGCAGAAGGCGGGGAGGGCCATCACAGGTTCTGTTTGAGTTGTAGGAGGCCAAAGAACGGTGAAGAGGCTGAACACAGGGAAGTGCTATGAGAGGGAGAAAAAGAGAAAAATGATTTCCGACCTTCCCTGCTGACTTCCCTATTGAGCTTACTTGTGGGAAGCTGACAGGGAAGATAGGAAATGGTGATCACATGAACGCAGATCCCTGCAATGTTCCTGCCATAAGCTGAGCACACAGGTGCTTGGATTGTGATCGCATGACCACAGGGGTACTTCAATGGCCAGAACTTTGGGGACTGATCTACATCCATATTTTTTTTCAACACAACCATAACTTTAAATGGCCACTGAATAAAAGGACACAAGCTGAAGACTTTGTAAACATGAGAGCCTGAGCATACAATAATGTGCTTAGATATCATGGTATTTTAGTGTCAGAGATAATCTAGATCCATGATGGCGAACCTATGGCATGCGTGCCCCAAGTGGCACGCAGAGCCATTTTTGCCAGCATGCGAGCCACAGGCAAACTTACCTCATTGGGCATGCACGCACCTCACAGCTGATTTTCTGCCTGTTTCGTCACTTCCTACTGGCCTATTATTCAGTCTGCAAAGCCTGCAAGAGGCTTTTTTTCAAGCCTATAGGAGGCCAAAAAAGGCCTCTAAACCAGCCGAAAATCAGCTGTGAGGCGCAGTACAGGTAAGGGGGCACAGGGAGAGGGATTGCACATGCATGCACAGGGGCTGTAGGCCTTGCCTTCTGGGTGTGAGCGCGTGCACAATTTTTGGCACACCAAAAAGATTAGCCACCACTGATCTAGATTAATATTCTTACTCTTAAATAGTTCAAAATGTGATTTGGCAAACTAAATGACTCCTGGCAACCGCCTGGACAAGTCCCTGCTGTTTTCTTGGCAAGATTATAAAAGTGGTTTGACATTGCTTGTTTCCTAGGGCTGAAAGAGATTGACTGTCCAAGAGAACCCAGCTGATTTTGTGCATAAGACACAAAACTAAAACTTATAGTCCTCCAATTTCTAACTTTGTGCCTTAACCATTAAATCAAATTGGCAATATATTATATATAACATTCCAATTTCTCCCACTAAATTTTCAGACAGTGTATCAGTTATTTAATAGGATCCATAGTTGCTGGGGCAACAAGAATTCTCAAAATTCTCAGATAGTCACCAAACTGTTTTGGATGTTGCTGGGGGGGCACTTTCCCATTCTGATAATGGACAAGTAGAAATCCTAATTAGAATCATTGGGAGACAAGTTAATCACTGTCTCAACTCCCTCCTAGCAGGCCTGGTATAACTAACTCAGGAAAGGGGATAAGAGGAAAGTTATGAGAATGTGCAGTAGATATAGTCTAGGAACAGTATTTCTCAAACCTCGATGACTTTAAGATGAATGGATTTTCAGAATTCCCCAGCCAGTACTCAGATGAGGGAATTCTGGGAGTGGAAATCCACCCTAAAAGGCAATAGGTTATATTCACACAACATGCTTAAATAAGTAACTGAATTAATGTATCTTGGGAATCTATACATTAAACCATTGTTGCATTGCAAAAAGTCATGGGGATAACCTTAGCCAAGATACACATGTTGTGCAAAGATTATTGCTGAGCCTCAACCACCTGATTAACATTTTGTGAACTCAAAAAGAATTCGGTACAGGAGAAGTCACCCCACCGCTAAAAATCTTTCTGTATATAATCAGAATCCCAACCTAGTTTACAAAGTTTAAAGGACAAGCTGGCAAGCGGCGAAACAGAACTAGGTAAACCCCTCGGACAAAAGCTATACATAAATGCAATTCACACGATATGCAAATGTATCCCAGTCCCCAAAATGCTGTCTTCTCAACGAGCCGAACTACCGTTCCCACTTTTGTCACATGGACTGGCGGCGAATGATGGGAGCTGTAATCCAATGCATCTGAAGCAAAGCAGGCAGGCAGAAACCTAGTATTTTCTAGAAGGGAGTGAATGGGGAAAAGCACTACTCATGCATCCCACGGGGGTTACTCCGGCCTCGGTTCCCCATCAGAAGCTCAATGAGGACCAGCGACCCGGAGTGTACTCGTGTGGCGGAAGAGGGTTAGCCGAATCTCTTCCTAGCACGAAAACGAGGCTGTTACTCACCGCGGCCGTTGCCATGCTGCTATTCCTGCAACTCTCCTTCTCGCGCCGTTTCTAAGCTGCAGCCCGCTCCGCCTTCTCTAAGCCACTGGAGGCCGGGAGCAAAAATCCGGAAACAGGAAGTGCCTCGGGTGAATTTGTAATCGATCTTCTATGATCGCTTTGGTCTTCCCCGAGTGATTTTTTTTTTTCCGACCGCTCTAGCTCGCCTCTCGATAGTAATGCCCCGAATGCTTTCATTGGTGCTTTGCAGGCACCATTGAGTTCAACCCGCGTCCTGCACGTCCTCGGGGGCCCCTTTCAATCATGTTGAATTTAAGTGCGTGTATGATCCGCTTGTTCTGAAGAAAAAAATAATTAAAAAAAAATATTTGCTGCTTGCTCCGGATCCCGTTTCACAATGAAATATTTTGGGTAATATTAAAAAAAGGCAGGATAGAATATTTCCCCTAAAGGAGAAATAAGAATAATAATAATCTTAAGGGAGGCAGAAATCAGCACGAGTCCCCCTGCACCAAGCAGAAACTGAGCTTTTGGAAATGCAGATTTGGAATTTCGGAAAGACTGGCCCAGACAGAAACTCCAGATAAGCAATTAGGTTGACAAGAAGACAAACACCCAAGGATTTGCATTTTCCCTTCTGCCTGTAGAGCCATCTATGACCCATAGGAATCTGACAACAATTAGAATATTAAATCTTCGAAAAATCTTTCAGGACCAGCTCCTTGCCTAACCTATGGTCACAAGCTACGGTCATCCCCACCTTCAAAAAGGGAGACCCCAGCCTAGTTGAAAATTACCAATCTCCTTATGCTGCATCACCTGTAAAGTCATGGAATATCAATTATTAACCAATCCATTATCCTCCACTTAGAGACACATAAACTACTCTCTAATAAACAATTTGGTTTCAGAAAAAACTATCCTGTAATCTGCAACTCTTACACTGCAAAAACATA
>BHFT01025255.1:0-52178 GCA_004320025.1 Laticauda laticaudata | reverse complement strand
TATATATATATAATCAAGTTACCATTATGTATAATTCACTGTACAACTGCTATTTTTAAATTATATTCAGCTAAATATATCATAATTAGTACATACCTAATTATATAAATCATGGTATATTTAAGAAATCATACATCTGTAAGGTAGGCATGGATTAATCTTTTCTGCTTTTTATAATATACATATTTTGTCATCTTGTTTCTGCAAAAAATCATAATATTCTTTTCAAAATTCTGCATCACATCTGAATGCAATTTTTCCAAGGAGCAGTCCCTAATATATGCAAATATATTAGAGTGCATATTTGTATGTATTTTTAATCATAAAATCTACATTGAAATATTCTGAACATGGAGATAATTTAATTTAGTATAATCCAGTTAAATCCAGTTCTCACATTAGTTCATGGTGTACAAATCAGGACACAAATTCATCACATTAAAAGTTGAATGAAAGATATCTTTCTGTTCTTTCATACTGTTTGAGAGTTTGTCATGTGAAAAATGCTTGAAATGAAATAAGGAAATAAGATATTTGTTTGTTTAAAAATGAACCATAGATAGAATAATACTCTTTCTCTTAATAGAAAAACTATCAGTGTTCTTGACAGTAAAACTACTTACAGGTCTATTGTATATGTTACCATTTATTCATTAAATGGAGAACAAAAACATCTTACAGTTCTGATTATCTGGTCCATACATTTACAAATGACATACATGACATGTCAGCCTCCTAAATGTATTTGAAATGCTGCACAGCTTTGAAATCCTGGGCATTTTCTAAGGGCAGATGGTGAGAGCATAACTTGCAGAGCATTTCCAGTATAGACGCCATGGTGTTCATGATCTCTTCTGGATCGCAGCCAATTGAGCTAATTGTTTCAGAATTATGTAAAACTTCTAATCCATTCACCTGCTTCAGATTTATTCTGCAACAACACAGATAATCCTCAATGTTCTTTTTATGGCTTGAAGGGATCTCACATTTAATAGCTAAATTACTCTATATTGAATAATCTGCAAAACAACAGGCCTCAAAGAGCCTGCACCTTTTATTTGAGAAAGGTTTTCAGATCTAATATAAAGGAGGTTTAGAATTAATTGAAGACCGTATTGAAACATGACTTAAAATTCAGGAATCCCTGAACAATTTGCATGAAAGTCTTGAAAACTGTACATATGTATGTAAGTAGACATCTCAATTTAGCAACCAGACATACATTAAACAGCATTAATAGCCAGGCTCTTAATGGATCAATTCCCACTGTTTGTGTAATGTGGAAATAAAAAAGCCTTATTAAATGACAAGCTTTCCCTGGTTTGTGCTAATTAATTATACACTGCCTCTGACTGCTAATTTAGTGAGAAAATGCAGCCCCAAACCATGGTTTCTGCTTGAACTTCACCTCAGATCCACCTAATTCAACACAGAGTGCAGCTGCGACCCACGTCAGAACGATGACAGTATTAAATTAGAGCACAAGGCCATCAATTTAATAAGTACTGGAGGAGGTAATTTGAATAAGGACAGTATTAGTATTCTGCTGGTGCACGGCTAAAAGCAGCTGACCTTTCAGACTAGAAAGATCCTTGAACACATCAAGTGAATCACTAATAATCTGACCATGTTAAGAGTGCCCAGAGAGAAAGAGACTTTCAGACTTAGTTGCCATATATACCTTATATGTACTTTTCTATAATATGTAATATTTTATCAATCTAAACACACATGTGTGCCTGCGAAGACACAATATTACAGATTTATAAATAGAGCAAGGACAATGCAACGGTAACATAGGTTATACTGGGAAACACTCCTCATTACTCTGATTTATGGGATAAAATATAATTAATCAGTACTTACAAAGAAGCACAATGCAGTAGATTTTCATCACAAATTAAGTACTATGAATGTATTGCAGCATTTTGCAGCAAAAAGTACACTCTTTGTGCATGAGAGTGTGTATTACTACAATATTTCTGAAAACTGCATGAAAAGAAAATGAGCAAAACCAGATAATGCTTTTCAACAAATTGGCAACTTTTCAAATGTTTACAGCTACAGTATAATATAATTTCCTACAAAAAGCAAAATTTGGATGTGCAGATTGAGCAGTTCATGTGAGCATTATAGACAACAAGCTGTCTTGAAATAACCATTAAGCAGCAATTGGCAAAGCTACAAATTCACTACATCTACATTTGCTGCTTGAATTTTTCTCGTTGTTCCTTTGGCCATCCCAGCCGCCAAATTACTCTTTGAACTTGAATGGGTACTGTTTATCAAGACAAGGAGGACTTGCAATAATATAGGGAAGCAGACAAAATAAAACCAGAAGTTGATTGCTTTTTCTTTGCATATACTGTACATGTTTAAATTCTCTTTCTGAATCCCACTCTTTTGGGATACTTATTAAAAGCATTTATATTCTGCTCGTCATAATAAGGATAAAACTGAGTAACAAGAACACCAAGGAGTCAGTGAAATAGCCTGAACAAACTGACAATGGAGAAACACAGCTCGAGGTCTGAGGTTTTAATTATTATTTTTTCTGTTCATTCCAATGGAAGAGTCATTGTATATGTATATAAAAACCTACTGCACTAGGAATGAATTACACGAGGCCCATATTTCATGCAAGGACACAGAATTTCTGGATTAGGCAAAATAATTTAATTCCTTAGCATAAAGATGTTATTATATAACTGCCACAATGTGGGTGGATGCTAGAAATACAGAAGTGTAACAGCGTCTTCATATACCCCAATGACAGACTCCAGAAGGATTATCCTACTACAACCCACTGTAGCCCACATAAATTCCTGCGTGACTTTTAAATCCTAATTTCACACAGATGCTGATGTGTCTTAGTTGCCTTAGCTGGCCAAAAAAAAAAACAACTTTAGCCGTGATAGCTAATATGAAAATGTTGGCCCTGTGTGCAGAATTTATTAGGAAAGGTATCGAATAACAGTACTGCATCATAATGCACATGGTATGACCCTTGTTGAAAACTTACAAATGCTTTAAGAAATCTGTGTGATTGGATGAGGAAAAGTTTTTTAATCAGAATTAAGAACAAAGATTTTTAGAAGTAAAATGAAAGAATATACTATTGGTTTATTTGATCAAGGTTAAAATAAGAGTATTGTGAGGTTCCATGTATTTTTATTAATTTTTTTTCTATTGTATTCTCCAAGTTTACTCTGTATTGATTTTTATTATGTAATCAAAATTATTAATAGCAAATATAAAAAACTGGAATTAATATTTGAAGAAGGATTAAAAAGTTTAGTTCTTCTTAGTTTAGAAAATGGGATAAGAATGATGACTACTATAATAGCATTGTTAAATCCTTAATCATAGTACACTGATGACTAAAATTATTCAATAAAGTAGGAAGTAAAAGAATATCTGAATAAAATTAAGATTCACAATGTTGTTAGAATGAGTTGTTCATCATCAGTTGATGAGATAAGAAATTGTGCAAATTCATGAAGGGCTGATATTTTGAGATTCTGAGCACCCAAAAAATAACAGTAGGAAAAAAAGAGTTATATAACTCTATATTTTTTGTATAGCTTTCTGCCAATACAACTGAGTATCTGAAAAAAAAAACAATAGCATCTTTATCAATAATAGTGTCCATTCAAATTGAAAAGCTAATCAATTCAAATAAGAAATAAAGTAAATTTATTTTTCTATACATACTGCTTTACATAGCCATTTTTTCCAAAGAAAAAGTTGAAATAAATAAAAGTTGGTGAGCTACATTATAGAACAGTCCATAAAAATACAGATTATCCAATTAATTTATACTACATAATAATGGAAAGCAAGTGGGACTTGATTCATTCCTGAATACTTGGCTTTCTAGAAATGAGCATGATATTATATGCATAGTTATGACTAAGAATATATCAAATTATCTTTGCTGCAATTATTTAAATTCTTTCTTGCACCTTCCAAGTGATCTTAATTTCAAGCACCAGAAATCTCCCCAGTGAATCATTCCCATCAAATATTTCACATATAAAATATTAAATATATCTGCTAAAAGAGGGATAGTAGTAACAATCATTTTATGATTTCAGAACATACAAATATTAATAATATAATCACTTACTTTAATAAAATTTGGCAATAAAAGGCAAAATATACGATCTGAACAGAAACCAGAGATATTAGACAAGACCCAGAAATAAAAGGAATGGAGATTAAAAAGGAAAGATATAAACTATAAGCATTTGCAGATGATTTAGTTTTTATATTAGAAGAAACATTTGAAACTGGTCCTAAATTGTGGGAAAATTGAGGAATATGGAGAAGTTGGAAGACTGAAAATAAATAAAGAAAAAACGAAAATAATAGTTGAAATCTTATGATAAACAAACAAAAAAAGAATTGACAGAGAAAATAGACCTTCAGATAGTTTTAAAAAAAGTTAAATATTAGGTACATCATGCAACAATCAAAGATGGTAACTATTTAAAATTAATGCAAAAAATTAAGTTGGACTTGGAGAAATGGAAAAATCTACAGCTATCTCTGTTAAGGACAATAGCCACTACAAAAATGAATACACTGCCGAAACTACTTTTTTTATTTCAAACAATACCGATAAAAATAGAGAAAAAATACTTTGAAGAACTAAAATAGAATAATATTCAAGTATATTTGGCAAGAGAAAAAAGCAAGAAAAAAAGTGAAAATGTTTCAGGAATCTAAAAGCAATGGGAGTTTTGGACTACCAGATTAGGAGCTATATTATCAGGTATCTGTGCTTACATGGGTAAAAAAATTGATAAATCGGAAACATAGAAGATTATTATTATTGGAAGTACATGATCTTCAGCTAGGATGGCATGCTTTTTATGATATGGAAAGATTTTGATACATAGATACCTTCAAAGACACTATGTGAGGAATGCTTTGCTTCAAGTATGGGGAAAAATTAAATCACAAAACTACTGTATATGAAAATACCAGTCTGGTTTGTTAGGAATATAAGTCACCTAACAGGTATTTGGGTTAGAAATATATAAACCAGGAAAGACATTTTAATACTGTCTCTTTAAGGGAATGCAAGAACATGCAATTGTGTGTGTTTTCTCAAACGGCCATAAGATGGAGCCAGAAACCTGGGTTGTTTAGTCTTANAATTGACTGATATTACTGGATTTAATATAAGTCTGATACTGAACTGTTTTTGACACTGGAATTTGATATTTGGATTACCCCTGGATTGAAAACTGACTGATTTACTTGTGAATGACTTTGGACTGCCTATTTTGGACTTTGCTTAACGTTTCTGGAAGTACAATCCTACATTCACTGTACAGTGTATCTGTGTGCTGTATATGTATTATTCAAACACTTCTCTCAAAATACGTCTCCCTGAATGCACTCATTTTCCTAACGGGGAATTACCTCAACATGGTTCTCTGCAATGGGAGTGTTGAAACATCCGAATCTTATTAATTTGGAAAAAAAATATTTTATAAAGATATTTAAAATGAGAATGGTGAACTTAAAACTAGACAACAACTACAAAATGAAGAGGTGAATTTGACGGCTGCATCTGCAAATACAATCAAGGGGTGGGATTCTCCAGGTGTAACAACTGGTTCACTAATCGCACACTTTCCGATTAATTATTCTGTTATATTATTCCTATTGTTACTAGTATATATATTAATACTTCTATTTGTTCTTTCTTTGTTTTTATGTAAATGATATGCCTGTAAATACATTGTATTCAAAATGTTTATGAATTAAAAAATATACTAAAAAAAAGATTTGGCATTATACTTTACTTGGCATGCTGCTTTATCCATCTAGTATTAGAAGAGTTTTATAGAACAGTTCTGTGCAATTGGAGTACAACATACAGCTTTAATTGGGCCTAGTGCCTTTTTGTAACATTAAAGTTATTTTAAACAGCAGAACAGGATGTTGCAATAGTATGAAAAATTGTATAAAATTGTCTTTTATTGAGGTACTTCCCTGGTCTTTCTAGCTAGCTTGATGATAAAAGCATGAACAATTTTGACTGCATTGAATTTTTCAAGATTTTTCCTTTTCTAGTCTAGCTTTCTGAGATGTTTTAATGAGGGATTTTAAGCTAAAACTTAACATATAGAAAGCCTTTAGGCTAGTATTGGTACATCTCAATAAAGCTCAGAGGGATAATTTTAAAAATGCCCCATTTGGGCTTGATTGCCTTTACAGAGATAAACACCTTTAAATCCAATATTGTCAATAAGAAAAAAATAGTTTGATGAAATGTATAAATCAGCACTATCTTGGCAACCTGGAAGGTATGTGGACTGGAAATCCCAGAATTGAAGGCTGGCTGGGGAATTCTGGGATTTGAAGTCCACAAAGCTTCAAATTGTCAAGGTTGAGAAGCACTGCTTATAGAAAAGATAAGTTATTTTTTTTTCCTGCTGAATATTTCTCTGCTCCAAATCAACCCATACCCCCATCCCCAGCTGCTTTATCCCATAGGGATTCCTTATACATGTTTGAACATGTGTTTGGCACCCTAAAGAGGAAGAACAGATGGAGAAGAATGATTTGGAATGGAAAACAGCTTGTGGGGGAAATGTTAAACATTCCCTTCCTCTCCCACCATTTCTCCTATCAAAACTGTCCCCCAATTCTGCTTGTTTTTCTTATTAAGAGCAATCACTGGGCTTCAAATGTAAACAGAAGAAGGTAATGCATAGTCATGTCCAAAAGATGTGAATCCAAATCTCAGATTGACAAAAATATTCCATATTTTGCAACCCACTAGAGTTATTATTTTTTATTCCCTATCTCAACAAACCAAGCACACAGCTTCAATTAATTAAGGACCAATTACATGTTATGCTAAACTGTGAAAATCTGGAGAAGTACCAGATGGCAGCAAACAAATACCTTTTTATTGCCACCTGGTGGTTATCTGAATATTTGCAGTTTGTAATTTTATACCAAACGTTCTTCTAAATTAAAATACCATTATAAGCAGGGGTGGGTTTCTACGGGTTCTGTCCACCGCTGTAGAACCAGTAGCTCTGAAGAGCAGCAGACAGAGAACCGGTTCCATGTCTGCTGATGTTTTGCCCACCCAGGGTCTTATTTGACCTTTATTTCCTGATTTTTTTCAACTTCAGCTGCCATGCGAGGCACAGCTGCAATTAAAAAAGCAGGAAAAGAGTGCTGTTTCAAAGGCTGCTTCTCTGCAAGCAGCATGCTGATGACGATTTACAGGCACGCGCCGGCAGCGGGCAGGGAAACATCATAAATCACCGAACCTCATAAATGACCAAACTGGTAGTTAACCCTGTCAGATCTCACCCCTGATTATAAGCTCTTCAATCAAAACTTTAAGATTTAGATAACCACATGAATCAATATTGTGAATTAAATGTTACAAAAAAAAAACCCAAATTTTTTTTTGTTCATTTGTTCAATATTCCAAGATCTTCCATTTGCAATTTAATGAAGAGGGGAAAATAACCTATTACAAATCACGTATGTAAAAAAACAGTCATCATTCCATACAAGGTACATGTAGTATTTGAAGCCAACAAGTTCCCAACCCCATAAACCCTTTCAGTAGACAAGCCAATGTAAGAACTCAAAAATGTGAAAGATCTTAACTGCTCTGACCTAAAGCAAATTACACCAAACAATTTCTTCAAAGGTCAGAAATGGTGCTTTCTGCTTGACCTGTGACAAAACTCCTGTTATTTCTTCCTTATAATTCTAGTGGCAATAGTAACATGAGTGACAGTTATTTTCTTGTTGTGCACAAATGGGGACACAGGTAGAGTCCATGTTATTTTTAATTATAACCTCAGCTTAAAATTGGGCTTTGGAGATGAGACTGTTAGCAAACTACTGACATTGATAGCACAAATGTGGATTTATTTCTTGTTCAGTTGAGACTGTAGAAAGTTAGCACCCATCCCTCTTCTAGAAGAATGAAATATTCTAGGAAATATAAAAAAGGCAGAATATTATACCTCCCTGGATGAGAAAAGGAGGAACATGCTTTTGGAAAGCAGCCTCCACCTTTGTTAATAGCCCTAGAAAGTCCGGTCCATCCTATCTACAAGACAAAAGGCCTTCTGCTCCAGAGGATTAGTCATCACTCAAGATCCAAACCTGGGCAAAGCCATTAAGCCATAATAGGAATTGCCCAACACTCTTTCAGGACACAGCCCTCTTCATTACATCATCACCCAGCAAGATACAACCAAACATGAGACATGGATAGCCTACAACCGTAATGGTGAACCAATGGCACACGTGCCAGAGGTGGCACACAGAGCTGTAGGCATGTGTGCCATCACCCATCTCAGCTCCATCGCATTTCTCCATCACATTTCTTGCTGTCATTTGCAGGGAAACAAAATGTGGCGTTCAGAAAAGACTGAGCTGAAGTCTTCACTCCGGTCCATGTTTCCAGCGGTAACACGGACCGTTCCTATTGGCTGATGCCATTTGACAGCCAGCTATAAAAGGGAGCTGTCAAACAGCATCAACTGTTGTCTGCCAGCTGGCTGCCTTGTTAGAGCGGCAGCCGCAGCAACCTTTTATTGCTACAATAAAGTAAAAACTGAAGTTCACTCCGTGTTTGCCTCAGGTTATTCTGCCATTCTACAACACTGGCGATGAGGGCAGGATACATATAAGAGGCAACCGGGCAAAGAATCACTGAGCGAAGTCACTACAAAAAGAGCCGAAGTCACTACTGAGCTGAATGTCACTTTAAGAGCTACTGTCACTATTCGTATTCGCCAAGCACGAATTTCAATTTCTTCAAAAGCCGGCACCGGCTGAGTCGAGATGACTTCGAACGCACTACATTTTCCACCTTTCTAGACCGGACAGCGGAAACATGGGAGTCCTACAGAACGATTTTGACCTGTTTTCCTAGATGCCTAGACCTTGCTGACATTTCCGCCATAGTAAAAAAGTCCTAACTTTTTAAGTTTTTGCGGAGCCGCAGTATTTGACACTGCTAACGATTATTGGCTTCCACATTCAATTAAAGACTTTTCCATGGGAAGAATTGAGGAAATTCTTTCCAGCACTATCCCCTAAGCCATCCAAATTGCCAGGCGTCATGCTTTAGGAGATGGATTCAGGCTGAGGGAGAGACTATTAGTGGGTACATAGCTGCCTAACGAACAGCTGCCTTTGCATTGTGCATTTGAGACTATTGGAAGACATGTTAAAAAGATCAACTAGTTTGTGGAGTAAGGGATTTAAGGCTACAAAGATGTCTATTGGTAATAGGGGATTTAACCCTTAAAATTAGCAATTGAAGAGTCTCAAGCTGTTGAACTATCAGCACTTTCAGAGCCAGGCGATTCAGGGAAATCCAATTAGCCAGAGCAGGCCTCAGCAACCACGATGAAGCCTCATCAGAAGAAGGCTATAAGAAGCTAATGATGTAAATCACCTCAGACAGGCAACAACCAGTCAAGGGGAGAATACGGCCACCCAATCTACCTCCACGGTCCTCAGCCCACTTGTCTAAGCTGTGTGGAAAATCACCTCCAGGGCATCCTGATAGTTCAGGAATGCCATTTGTCTGAAAAATAGCCATTTAGCCAGATCTGTCAAGCAGGAAAGATTTTGCCCGATGCGTATGCTGATGTGTTCAGCGAGGGGCTGGGCTGTTATTCAGGAACCCCAATATTCTTTCAACTTGGACCTCAGCAGTGCCAATCCATTTAAAGCCTCGAAGGGTACCTTTGCATCCCCCAAATTAATTAAACAAGGTTATTAGAGCCTGTGGACTCTCACAAAATGGGAAACCCAATAGTTTTAGTGACACCATAAAGAAGACGGTAGCGTAAGAATCTGGTGCAGATTATCAGCGTCATTGAATAAATTATTACAAACACGTGCTTATCCAGTCCCTGTTATCTAGACCACCTACTACATTCTTTTGAGAAGGAATCATTTTCGCAAACTTAGACATGTCACAAAGGCCTATCAACAGTCCCTGTTGATGACAACAGCCACATGAACTACAAAACTATTGTAATGATGCTCAGGGGTGCTTTCAAATGTAGGCCCCAAATTTGGGTGTAAAGGTGTGCCCCAGGAATTTTCCAAATCCTTATGAATAGACTTCTTCAATGATTACCAGGTCGTAATAACGTATTTTGAATGACATTTTAAATATCAGCCCTGACCAAGCCTCAGCTACTGTAAAGAGTCCAGAGGACCAGTCCCTCGATACAGTTCAGACAGCATGGCTTAAGTTAAAGACAAGACAAGTGCAATGATTGCCACCCCACCAGGCAGAATTTTTTTGGGGATCCAGAATTGACACCTTCAGGTATTCCACCCATCGAATCCAAAGTATGGGCATTCACGAGGTCACCCACAGCAACTAACAAACTCCCGCTGCAGGGCTTTTTTAGGACTTTTTTTAAATTTTTTATGCTTCATTTTTGCCACATAAAGTTCTTTGTTGCAGAGCCCTGCACAGACTCTTGGATGAACAATCCCCCTGGCACTGGGGACCTAAGAAAGCCCCATGGCCTTCCGTGCTGGTCAAAATCATTACATCCAATGCTTGTCCCTTGAATACAATTTAATGAACATTTACCTTTAGTTTTAGCAGCAGATGCTTCTCCTTTTGGCAAAGGTGCTGTTTTAAGTCAATGACTGCCTAATGGTTCTGAGGCAACCCATTTGCCTTTTTCTCCAGAAATTTTTTCCCTCAGCTGAGTGCAACTGCACAAATTGACAAGGAGGCTTTGGCCTGACAGTTGCTTCTGTCAAAACAATTCCATGAGTTTTCTATATGGACAATCTTTTCGAGTGATTATGATCATAAGCCCTCTGTTAAGGCTTCTGTCAGGTGAAAGACAACTCCTCAGTTTTGTCTCAAGGATGAACCAGGTGGGAAACCTTATTTTGGGCTGGCCTATTCTTATATACTGGGTTCATCAACTCCTGACAAGAAGTCTATGCAACGCTGATGCTCCTTAGTCGCTGCCCTATGCTTGGTTCCTGTTCCTCACACCCCAAGAGTCAAAAAGCCAGGCAGGGAGTCACTGAGAATGACAGTCTATGCCCGGACTATGCGGGACACCCTTTGTGGATGCTGGGCAAATTTGTGGGCCTAGTCTTACTGGTCCTTACGGTCTTACAGGGTCCAATGCAAGATGGTGCAATCCTGGTGCCGCATATTGATCAGCTTAGAAGGCATTGGAGTGCATCTGCAGATGACCCTCAGACGTTCCAGCAACCGAGAAACCGCATAGTGGACCAATAGAAACTGCCCACCGATGCCAACAGGAACGCAAGCTACTGAACAGTCATCTGTCCTCGCCAAGAAACGCCTGAAGCTGAGACACCAGCTTCGTCGGCACCAAAAGAAGTTGCCACAGCACGGCAAAGTTCCTATCCAGCAGGCAGCTTCGGGTCAGGCTTAGAAGATCTGGCCACCTGCGCAAGCGCCCAGAGTTATCTTGAAGGACTACGCATGCTCGGTTCTGTGGGGAAAGGAGTGTGGCATTCAGAAAAAGACTGAGCTGAAGTCTTCAACTCCGGTCGCATTTCCAGCGGGAACATGGACGTTCTTTGGCTGATGCTTGTCTTGACAGCCAAGCTATACAAGGGAGCTGTCAACAGCATCAGCTGTTTGTCCGGCACAGCTGGCTGCATTGTTAGCATGGAGCCGCGGCAACCCTTTATTGCTACAATAAAGTAAAAAGCTAAAGTTTGCTCCGTATTTGCCTCAGGTTATCTGCCGCTCTACAAACAAAAAGTTTGAGGGACTAAAAAAAATGTGTGAAACAGCATTCCACTTCGTTGTGGTAACATTTGCTGTTGCTGCTCTATGGCCTGCACCTACTGTTACAGCACTTGCGCAACCACAGTGAAAATTTACCACGGAGCCACAATGCAATCCTAACCGCTAACACGGATTGTCAATTGCTTTTCCTGCAGAGCCTGCCTGTGTTGGGATGCCCTGCTTCCCTGCTGGCCAGTTGAGCTTGGCAACACTGTTTCTTGACTTGTTGATCTCTAGATGTTAGATTCCCGCACTACCCAGCACCCACTTCAGGGGTTTTTTCTCCCCCCCAGGAAGAGGAGAGAAAGAGAGAGAGAGGGAAAAGAGAGGGGATTACAATGGAAGAGGGGCTGTGTAATATAAGAATGAAATTAGTAATAACTGCTGCCAAGTAAGCTGAAATGAGGAATGCTCCAGTAATCTTTGGAACCCAGGTAGACATTTCTTCCACAAGATAATAACAGATATGGAAGGAGTACAAGTAGACGACCATAATTAAAACTTCAGAGACAACTCAGTAAAATGGCATATGAATCGTTAAGAGTTCAAATATTTTTTATTTTCATTGCTTTCAATAACAACTATAAAAGGAAAAGGCACAAAAATTCACAGATACACATGAGTTCATAGAAATTTTGGTCCAAATTGCATTTGGCTAACTATCAGTTTAAATTAAATCAATGATAATACATTACTATTCGCAAATGTCATTTTAAACGCCCACATATTGTATTTTTTTTCTGGTTTGTAACAGAATTATTTTATCATTTTTTCTTTTGTGCCACATAATCAGATACCCATTATTGGTTTCCAAATAAAATAATTGAATATCATCAAATATGTTACAGCAAGAAAAAAGCAATATTCAATGAAAACTGGCAGTAGGAAGTAGTTGAAAACAAAACACCAACATCAGAATCCATGAAATTAAAATTTATACTTAAAACCTCTTGTCTCAGAGATGATCATATTAAAATTGTTGGAAAATTTCTGTAGGCAATTTAGCTTAGTTTGCACCCAGCATACTCTCAGTCAATTCCTATTATTCCAATCCAAAAGCATAGATGCACTCAGTTTCAGCTAGTAAAAATGTAGCTTGATGTTTATTCATGAAACTTCATGCAAACATCAGAAACAGTTAACTGATCAAAACAAGAGAAAAGTCATGGCAAAAGCAGAGAACAGAAGACAGGACAAGAGACAAGTGATTAAAAGGGAAGAAGCCATGATAACAACAATCACATTATCTATCATCTGTACCGCAATAAAAAACAAAAAACTGCCAGAGAGCCAGGAAACAAAACTGTGAAATTGGGAGTTGACTTGAAATTAATTCTTTACATATACATAGACAAGGGAATAGAAAGAAGGGCACCAGGTGACATCCTCTAATTTGCACCATGAAAGTAAAAAAAAAAAGGATGGATGAATAGTGCATCCAAGCAAAATACTAAGGGATGATCAATCTAAGACAATTAGATGCTAAATTTCTCCAGCAAAGAGCCTTAGCATGGCAATGACTTATCCTAAGATAATAACCTTAAAGCCAATGTCAAACCGAACCAACGGATGCAAAGAGGATGTAAAACGGACAAAAAAGCTGCCATCCGTTGGAAAACGCGATGTACATCACTGCCTCCGTTTGGCTTCCTCTCTAATCCATCAGTATCCATTTATGGAGGTTTCATCTGATCCAAAAAGTTTTTGGGCTGGCCCAAAACTTTTGCGCGAAACTGTTATCCAGTTTGTCGCGTTCTGCATCGCTACAGGCATCTGCTACGCATCCGTTATGCATCCGCGATATCCGCTAGGCATCCGCTCCGCCATCCGCGCAACTCGCATCGCTCTGACGCAGGGAAGGAAGCAGAATTGTAGGACGCAACAGGATGCAGAACGGCATGCCAAGCGGAAACAAAGCATTTAAAACGGAAAAAACGTTCGCAGAGGGGACTATCTCGGATATTGAACCGAGGTCTGGCAAGGAGCCGTGTAGTAGCGCTGACCCTAGAGCATCAAAGGGTGAGACCCTCTGTACTACCCTTGACCATAAGAGTGAAAAGGGTGGAGCAACTCGCCCTGGCATTTCACTTTCAGAACAGCAGGGCCCAGCTGTGCAGACCTCTGCAGCCTTTCATCTGACTCTTTCTCTTCCAAGCATCCAGTCATGTCCACCGTGAATTGTGACAAAGTCCTTCGGCAGCCCACCATCCCTTCTGCAAAGTGTGAAACCATCTACAGGCTCTGTGAACTCTACTACGGGAAGAAAAGGAGGCACCAAAAAAAGTTGGGTCCAAAGATGGTTCGCCAAGAAGAAGCAGAGGATGACTGTACAACAGCTGATGGTGGAGCTCAGGAGCGAAGACACTCGGGCATTCCAGAACTTCATGAGGATCGCTCCAGCCATGTTTGACGAACTTGGTGCAGTGCCTGACACCCAGGTTGACCAAGACAAACACCAAACTTCCCTGGCCCAGCCTGGAACCTGGGCTAAGGTGGGCCATCACTGTGTGCCACCTGGCCTCGAACGCAACCTACAAGAAGCCATGCAGTCCAGCTGGAGGGTGGCCACCGCAACACCATCACATTGTGGTCAGAGAAGTGGTGAAGCCATCATCGAAGAATACAAGGAGGAACTCCTCCAGTGCCGCCTCCACTGGCAGAAGGGATTGGAAGAATTGCAGAGCAGTGGTATCAGAAGTTGAACTTCCCCACACCGTTGGAGCATAGATGGGAAGCACGTGGCCTGCAAGCTCAGCCAGTCGGGGTCCACTTATCACAACTACAGGGCTTCTTCAGCAATCATCCTCTTCGCCATGGTCGATGCTGACTAAAGTTTCATGTACATTGATACTCAGGCACGGCTCTCTCAGATTCCCCAGCTATACAACGCCAGTCACCTCAAGGAGGGGCTGGAAGTGCAAACCTCATGGTGGGCTCCCAGAATCCAGACCCGCCTGCCAACGACAAGCAAGATGTGCCCTAACTTCATCGTGGGGGATGAAATGCCTTTCTCCTCAGAACCTACCTCATGAAGGCCCTACACCTCCAAATACCTCACCGCGTGAAGAGAGATCTTCACTACCAGGCTGTTAGGAAAGACGGGTGGTGGAGACGCCTTTGGCATCCTGGCCAACAGGTTCCAGGTACTTCTCACCAACATGCAGCATAAGCAGAGAACCATGAGGAGGATCGTGGAAGCTGCCTGCATCCTGCACAATCTCATGCGCCCCTTCACCCTACCCCCAGTTTTGCGTAACAGGCTTTTGTGGACCGTCAACAAGGCAATGGGGACATGGCCTGGAAATGGAGGCAAGGGCGAACCTGATCGACACTGAGGATGTGGCAAGGCTCCAACAGAGCCTCATGTGAGGAAGAATCAAGCGGCAACCTCCTGAAACACTGGTGCAACTCCCCAGCTGAGCGTGGAGTGGCAAACGGATGGGTAAATGCTTAATGGATGCTTCCTTCAGCCTGTCTTCATCCCACGCGATGAGATTGGGCCATATATGTTTGATTGGCCTACAATGAAACAGGGCGTTTAGATAAAGAGTTGTGTTTATGTTGACATGTGTGGATGATTTGATTATATCGTTGTTGAATAGTAAAGGGCCATAGGTGTGGCACCTGGGAGGGTGGACCATAACAGTCCCACTATGCTTGCACTGGAGGTTTATCTATCCCACTGCTATCCTAACGCATCCCACAGGTAATCCTAACCCATCCAAAGCTATCCTTACCCATCCCACAAACAAGCAAAGGCTTAAACCATTTGTAAAAAGTTTCCAGCCCAGACTTTATTAAAAAAGAAATGAAAGCAAGTGTGGTGGTCAAAAATAAGACTTTTAGACAACAACCTATAAGACAAAAATGAGTCTCTGGCACTCCTCTTGGTCGCTAGTCTCAGGTGAAGGGTGCAGGTGCTGTGGAGGTGGTGGTCTGAGTGCTTGTCATCAGCTCCTCCAGAAGCAGAAGCAGCAGAAGCCCCAGCCCCAGAAAGAGTGAGCCCGTGCTCAGAGCGCAGCAGAACCAGAGTGAGGGCCAGGGACGGGATGGTAGCCCTTTCCCTTGCAAGGGCGTGGCGTAGCAGATGGCTCAGTGCTTGCTGTGTTCCGCATGGTTGTGGGGTTTGCTGGCTGGCAGGGAGGCTGGCAGGAACCAAGGCTGGTATGGAGGCTTGGCAGGGAGGGTGGCAGCAAGGCTGGCAAGCAAGGCTTTGCAGGCAGACATGCAGGCAGGGCAGGCAAGGCAGCCAAATCCGTCGGCAGCAAGATCTTTCCTTCTGAATGCAACCTGCTTCCGAGCTGTTTCCGTTATATCCACGGGGCTTGATGCAATGCATCCTCCCCGCATGCCAATTTAAGCCAGGCTATCTGCTAGGCTTCCGCTGTGCATCCGCTGTGCATCCACTTCCTCCGCTAGGCTTTCCGTTCTGCATCCGCTCTTCTGTTCCGCTTCCTCTTTGCTGAGGCCGCCGGAAGCCTGCGGATTGCGCCCATCGCTCCCATCCGTTCCATCGCGCTGGGCGTTCCGTTCCGCATCCGCTCTGCATCCGCCCTGCGTCCTCCCCGCGTCCTGTGTTAATCCGCTCTGGGTTATGCAAATTCATTGCCCGCTTTTGAGCCGCGGATAAACAACAGGATGGAACATTTTGCTCCCGTGCCGCTGTGTCTTTTTGCATCCGTTGGGCGGTGGTGACATGGGCTTTAGGACGGCATGATGGGCGAATCTAGCCATGCATGCTGGGGAACTGGCATGCAGAGCCATTTCCTGCCAGCATATGAGACATCACCTGGGACTGATCCACCGTGCAATGTGTGTTGCACGCATGCATGCATGCACACATGCCCCCCTGGCAGCAGCTGATTGTTGGGTATTCCCCCGCATGTGCAGAGGGAATGTGCATGTAGGGGATGCGTGCGAATGCACCGGGGCTTTGAGACATGCTGGGGGTTATGCCATCATGTGCAGAGGCATGTGACATGGGGGTGTTCGTGCACACATGCGCAATTGGTGCCAAGCAGAGGGTTTGTGCGCATTGCATTATGGTGGCAGCAATACACGGCACACTCACAGCATTTTTGGCACACGATGAATGAAAAGGTTAGCCATCACTGCCTTAGGAAGCCCTAACACACAATTAGTGCTCCCTTATTTAGACCAGTTCAACCTACTGTCAACTCAAACATCTGTCTTAGGGTTCCCTCGAAGCCTTTGTCATTGACACCCAGCCATTTTGTGTCAAATAGGGATAGAAAGGCTTCGTGCAATGTCAATACACAGAAACCCATTTTCAGCTTAAGAAGAAACTGGACACTCTCTTTCCTTTCACCAATGTGTTTTGCGCCTGTTTTCAACTTTTTCTATCCCTTTTCAGTACATGGCTTACAGTTTAAGGGTACTGCTTTGCTTCGAAAAGAAAGAAAACACAATTGAATTATATTTATATATTCTAAAAGCTTCAGCTTTTTAAAACATCATTTATCTCATTATTGTCAGTAATTTTGGTGCTCTAGATGGAAAATAAGTTCTAGGCCCAAAGGTAAACTAGGCTCAATAGCAGTAACTGTAGAGGGATTTTGGAGTCTTCGTGGACACCAAGCTAAACATGAGCACAGCAGTGTGCAGCAGCAGCCAAAAAAGCTAATGCAATTCTGTTCTGTATGAAGAATAGTAGACTCCTAATACAGGATTCCTGATTGGCTAAAAACCTGAAAACGAAGCTGCTTAAAGCGGCAAAACTCAATACGTGTTTTCATTGGCTACAAGCCGGCAGGCAAAAACCCTTAAAAGGTTGCTGGCGGCTTGAGCCAATGTTCGGTTTTTCAACTGCGTTAAGAATAGACTTTGTTGGTGGAACCGTCTACCTCGCATTTTTCGCGGATGAACACTGGCGACGAGGATGGGATCCGTCTAAACACAAGACTGAGCACACGGCAACAATAAAACAGACTGAAGACAATGGCTGGAAAATAATGCGCTGGCCGCACCTTCAATCCGCAATGAGAGGATTGGGAATTTCTACGTAGACCCGCTTCCAACATGTATTTGGAAAGTAACGAGGATGGAAGAGATTCTCAAGACCAGCGCTAAGAGAAGCTTGTTTTTCTTTGACACATTTGCGGGCCGACAATCTTCAAAATGGCCTAAGGCATTAGCGAAGGCCCCCAAGATGTGAAAACAAATGAACTTGGCCAGAGCTCCAAAGAATGCTGAAGGCTCACTACGCACCGGGTGGTGGTCAAACCTTATCAAAGCGGCACGAATTTTACCTAAGAGGTCAGAAAGAAGGCAAGACGCATCGCTGATTTTGTGGCAGCCCTCCGACAACTAGGAGGAGCAATGCGAGTTTTGGAATTTAGATGAGCAATGCGGATGAGTAAGTATTGGGTTTAGAGACTCTAATTTCAAGCACGCTGCTAAATAAACCCAACATAACGCGTAGCCAAAGCCATTGCAAAAGCAGCAGCTGCTGAAGCTGCAAAAAAATCGGCGGCAAAATGAAACAGATGAATGCGAACAACACGAAACGAACTGGCCAGAGGCAGAAACAATTTCCCACCAACCACTCACCACGAAGATTTTGATGAGACGTCCAGAATCCGGGGAGGAAGACAACGAAAGTCCACCGCCTATACGCAACAAAAAAGGTGAGAAAAAGAAATTGTGAAGGAATGCGCCGCTGCGGAGGAAACCATCCTCGAGCGATGCAGATTCCTCGATGCCATCTGCAGAGCTTGAAGAAAAGGGGCATCTCGAGAAAGTTCCTGAGAAATAAAAAAAATCTACAGCCCCAAACAGACGCAAGCAATTCCCCCGCACAAGCTGAGCCGAAAACAAAACTGAGAGAAAGTGGCAGTGGTACAAGCGAGCCTATAAACGAGAAAAACACACCAGACTTTCACTATCGGAACGCTCAGACGGAAAGCGGGAAAGAAAAGTAAAAATAATTGTAACAAATAGTAAGGGAAGCCCTGCGAAATGGAGGTAGACACTGGGTCTTTCCTATCAATGGTGTCATGGGACACCACAAACAATCTGGGTCCCAAATATCAAATTCAAAAGAATCACAAGAGACAAAAATTAACCTCACAAGGACTACCAAGGAAACCGAATTCCTGTAGTAGTCTAGACATTTCCGAGTCGCCTACAAACAACATGTCGAAGTACTAGCATTGACAATAGTCGACCGAGACCGACCAAGCCTCCTAGGCATCAAATGGTTCGCACCATTGGGCATGCGGGATGACCGGAGTAGACCAGTGGCTGCAACGACTGGGAAGAAAACCTGATCAGAAGTTCCAGGATGTTTTTCGACAGCTCCATAGGCAGGTATCGGGGACCCCAAGTTTCCTTTAGTTTAGCACCAAGGGTAGCCCTAGAAGACTGAAGGCCAGATGAGTTCCTTTTGCTCTAAAAGCAACAATACAGGAACAACTAAATAAAATTAATAGACCAAGGGGTTTAGAACCTGTTGACCATGCTAAATGGGAACGCCAATCGTAACACCAGAATTAAACAGACGGTCGTTCGGCATCTGCGGTGACTACAAGGCTAGCCCTGAACCACGCATTGCAACAAAGGCGCATACCCGGTGCTAGTCGTACAACACTTACTTACATTCTCTTGGGGGAGGAAAGTTTTCGCTAAACTAGATCTAGCGCAAGCTTACCCACAGCTTCCAGTGAACCCTTAATGGCCTGAAGCACAAAAAGGGGCATTCAAATGCAAAGACCTCCAATTTGAGTAGTGGTAAGCCCCAGGCGTTTTCCAGAGCTCACTGGAACGGCTATTGAATGGCATTAAAAGGGGTCGTCCATATTTCGACGATGTCCTAATTTCGGCCAAAGTCACGAACCCACGCTAAAAAAAAGACTAAAAGAATGTACTAACTAAATTCAGAGAAATCTGGCCTAAAAGTAAAAAAAGAAAAATTGCTCCTTAATGACTGATTGCCGTCGAATTCCTGGCTCTTAATAGACAGAGAGGGTATATGTTTAAGTGTTTCACCGCTTACTGACAAAAAGGTCATAAGCTATTAAAGACCGCACCAGAACCAACAAGGAACAAACTGAATTGGCAGGCATTTTTGGAGGACTAATAATTTTTATACGCATTGGGTTTTTTTTTTTCCTACCCCAACAAGCGACAATAGCGGAACCGTTTACACAAATTACTGGACAAATAAAAAACAATTTGGACTTGGGTTATCGAGAACAGAAAGCTTTCCTAAAAAATAAAAACCTTATAACATCAAACACCGGTTCTTTATACAGTTTAGTAACACATTCCATTGACAGTGGACCTGCGACGCGTCACCGTTTTGGGAGTCAGCGCCATTCTGAGTCACCAATTGCCAGATGGAAGAGAGGCACCCGTCGCAATACTAATTCAAAAGACTCTGTCTAAAACGCGAACGTAATTATAGTCAATTAGACAGAGAAGCAGCTTGGCAATCGTCGCCGGAGTGAAACGCTTCACGACTATCTATATGGGAGAACATTTTTTATAGTAACGAACCATAAACTGTTACTGGGAATTTTTGGTGGGAAACAAGGCCCACACGAACATTTTGTCCCTGCGACATGAGCTAGATGGTCAGAATTCTGAGCAGCCTACTCTTATATCTGACTACATGCAGCCCGGGAAGCAAATTTCCCATGCAGATGCGTTGAGCAGAGCCACCATTACCAACTAAGAGGAAGACCCGGCACCGACGATGACCACCTTGCAGATTAAGGAGACATGCCCGATCTTACCAATATCTGCAAATGATGTCCGCAGAGCCACGAAGGGAACCCATTGACTGCCGCGCGTACTGAAGCTGGTAGTAAAGGCTGGCCGAAAATCAAAAAACTAGAACTTTAAACCTTTCTGGACCAACAAAACTGAACTCTTCGATTCAAAAAGGTTGTTTGTGTGGGGTATCGGTAGTTAATCCCCTCCCGAAATTACAAACTAGGGTTCTCCATATGCTTCACGAAGGCCACCTGGAATTGTTAAAAAATGAACAGCGCTTGCTAGAAGCTATGTCTGGTGGCCGTGGTATATGATAGGGAGCATTGAATAACTGGGTAATTCTGCAACAAATGCCAAAGAAACCAGGCCTTCCCCACCCACAAGCACCCATAAGGCTGGGAAACCCCACAGGCCCCTGGTCAGGAATCACATGACTTTGGCGGGTCCTTACTAAAGGACATACCTTCCTAATTGTCCGTAGATGCATACTCAAAATTGGCTGGAGGTTAAATTATGCCCTCTAGGACAACTGAAACCGTCATTTAAACTAACTTGAACAAACTCTTTTCGGCAACCCAATGGGCCTGCTGGAATGTCCTAGTGTCCAACAACGGGCCACAATTAACGAGTACCAATTCGAACAATACCAGCTCCCTAGGTATAAAGACATGCTAACTGCGGCCGGCCCACTGGCTGCAAATGGTAGGCAGAGAGAATGGTCAGTGTTTTACCAAAGAAGGTTTAGAAAAATGGACATTTTGGGGTGTCCCAAGATAAATAAATCGCCTACTCACCCTCCAGCATATCAACAGCCAGTACTATCAAAATTAAAAAGCCCGGCGGAATACTAATCGGGAAGAAAACTTAGGTCGGGCAATTAGACAGATTGCACCCAAGATTTATACACAGCACAACCCCTGACTCCTGCCACCCGTTTCAGGACATTTGAAATCGGCGACCTAGTCTATCAAAAAATTTCACCGGGGACCCATTATGGCTTTCCAGGAACCATCAACACAAATTACAGGCCCCAGTCCTATCGATAACTGTAGACGACGGCACGGGAATGGAAGCGGCACATAGACCAGCTTCGGTCCAAAACAGTAGAACCCAGAAGGTACAAACACACAACCACAAATAATAAAAATACAACGGAATCAAACCAGAGGGGGGGGGAATACGAGAAAATAATAAAGAACCGTTTAAATTAACCCGAATAACAAACAAACAAAAAGAGCAAAAAGAAGACTCTTAACAGTTAGAAGAAAATTATGAAAGGAGTCCACTCGAAGGGGCCAGACAGGCCAGCTCGACCTGCCGGAGAAAACAGGAGGGAGCAGCAAAACTGCCGCCTAAGAAACTCAGGCAGCAGTAAAATGGCTGACTCACCCTTCCAGGCGGTCGATGGAGAAGGACTTGGAGAGACAGCAACCATCCGAACTGGTCGAAGTCCTCAGCAGAAATGAACCGCGCAGTCCAGTCGAGTCAAAAAGAAGCCACCTACCTGCACGACGTCACCACGTAGACTAAACCAAGAGGGGAGGGATGTTCTTATAAAGAATAGTAGACTTCCTAATACAGGATTCTGATTGGCTAAACCTGAATTGGGATTGGTTCAATAGGAACATCCACGGAGCTGCTTAAAGGCGGCAAAACTAAATAGTGTCATTGGCTACCAGCCAGCAGGCAAAACCCCTATAAAAAGGTTGCCGCGGCTTTGCCGCCACTGTTCTGTTTTTCAGATGCTGTTAACTAATAAAGACTTTGTTGGTGGACACCCGGTCTACCTCGCGTTTTTCCGATGGGGAAGCAAATTCTAATGGCGATTAACAGAGATACAAACTAATACCACTCTATAAAGCCTTAGTAAGACCACACCTAGAGCACTGCATCCAGTTTTGGTCACAATATAAAAAATATGTTGAGACTCAAGAAAAAGTACAGAGAAGAGCAACCAGGATGATTAAAGGACTGGAGACTAAGGCATATGAAGAACGGTTACAGGAATTGGGCATGGCTAGTCCCTTTCAACTCTGATTATCTGTTATCTGTTAAACACATTAAGATAAGCTAGTAGTTGCAACACGATGTGGAGTTTTAAATGAGAAACTTGATGTATCATCTTGGACCAATTGTTCAAGAAGTTCAGACAACACGTGATTTTGGCCAAGATTTTGCAATTGTTGTATTTATATAACATGATATCCTCAACAGCCATATTACGCATTTATATTCATTATATATAACTCTGTGACTCATACTAAGAGTCAAAACAATAGCTGGGTTCCCAAAAATCTCAAATAATTTCAAATTATTAAACCTCAATTTAGCCTCATCCTACATTTCATTCAAATTTTTGAAAAAGAGACACTAAAAAAGAAAGGTAAGCTTCCTTTATTATTTATTTTTATTATTTATATCATTAATTAAATAATATTATGAAATTAAATAATAAATAATAACATTATTTATCCTAATTAATAGTAATAAAAATAAAGAACATATCACAGCACCTATGAAGATGTTCATTTAATGGACTGTCTTTGAGATTATGCTACTATGACTATTACTGTATATGGTTGGATTGATATACAATATAATTATCATCCCTACAACTGAAGGACTCACAACGAGGCCAGGAGAAATTATATAAGCTTGCTTGTATTTGCAAAAATATTCTACATAACCTTATTTATATTTATTGTATATTTATTCAAAATGGAAGCTGCCAGTTGAAGCTTGAAGAAATCACATTTCTAAATATAAAACAAACACAGAAAATTATTTTCCAGTTACATACACCAAAATCCAAAAGTACTCACTAACTTACCAATAATGGAATATCAAAATCAATATAAAAAAATCTGTTGATGTACAAGTTGCACTCACTAACTTACCAATAATGGCATATCAAAATCAATATAAAAAAAATCTGTTGATGTACAAGCTGTTCTAAAATACAGTAAAACATATACGAATAACATTAGATTTCTTTCGCAATAAGCAATAATAAGCAATAAACTGATCTAAAATATTAAAGCATATACAGTATTTGTCAATAACTCTCCACCTGTGAAAAAAAATCAACTGCTATGTTCAAATTTGGATTGATAATAAAAGTTTACTTGGAAATTCTGAATGTAGCCTGTCTTCAGTGCAAGAAAATCAGTGATGATATAGCTAAAAATAGTGGCCACTTTGACAGATGAACACAGTCCTGTTTGATTTCTCAGTAGCTTTTAATATTGTCAACCATAGTATTCTCTTGGACCAACTTCATGTAATGGGAGGAGTTTTGTTAGAGTAATTCCATTCCTGTTTGAAGAAACAGTCACAGAGTTTAGTGCAGGAAGCCATAGACCATTATTTTGCCTTCAATGCAATCTAACGATATGAAGCTGCTGGGGCTATCCTCAGTTTGAGGAGCAGATGTCATCAGTGTCTGAAAATATTCAGCTCTATTTCACTGTAAGATTTGAATCAGGAATGACTTCACAGGTTTTGATATTATAAATACCTGCTGCAATGGTACAATGGTAAAGTAGATCAGGATCAATGAAAAGAGGTTGAATTTTGACATGAGGGATCCTAATGGGAAGATGATTCCAACAAATGAGAAATGGAAGGTTTGCCTATTTTAAAAATTGTTGCATTTATTCAGAATGGACAAGTACTTAGTTTAGGATGTCACTAAAACAGGAGTTCACAACCGTTTCTATGCCCTGCACCCCTAGAACACTTCTGTTACATTCTCAAACCCCTTAAAAATAAATAATTATATGCATATAATTATACATATCACTATAACTTTGAAACTTCTAAACACAAATTTTCGCACCCCCTGGAATATCGTCTCACACTCCCAGTTGGGAACCCCTGCCCTGAAGTTACTGCTTTCATTGGAGAGCCAAGTGGTATTTGGAACAAGGAGCACTTATCGCCTGCTTTGTTTGTAACACAAACTATTTTTATTTTTCTGGACTGTGACAAGATAGCAACAGTTTCCTCAGTCTCAGGTATCAATTACAGCAACATGTTCAATTTGGAGCTTCAATCCTAGCAAGATTGAATAGCTTTGGATTTGGGAAACTCATCTCGTCTCATGTCAGAAATGCAGGAACCAGAAAGGGAAAAATTAAAAATTAGTAAAAAAATAAATTTATATACTGTAATTCTAGCCCAGAGCTATCAAATTTGCAGGCCGTGGGCCAGATGCATCATGTGCTGGCCATGCCCACTCTGGATTTAGCAATGGGGGAAAAAATCACGATACATCATGTGACAACACGAGTTTGATACCCCTGTTCTAGCCCAATATCATCTAGATGGTTAGTTGTTTGAATCGTGTCACATTCGCAATAACAGTGGTTATGTGGAAAGTTGTTCATATTCTCTTTCCACTTGTTTTTGTAAGCTGTCCAGAGTTATGTATTTGAGTAGACATGTATATAAACTGAAATACTAAATAGTCATAAATAGCACAAAATATAATGACAGAACACCCAATTGTGTAAATATTGCACCTTGGTTCATACAGTTCTGTAGGTTGGTAGCTCCTGAGCTAATTTAAAAATTGGCTTAAAATGTATAAAGTCTGAGACCAGGACTTTATATCAGGGCAAATGATGGATTTCTTTCATTCTTTCAAGTAGATTGCTGAGATCTTCAGGGACTGCCACCCTAAATTTGATCAAGGGCAGATGTTTTCTATAGTTGCAACTTTGCTGTGGATGGATTGTCTCCTGAGTTTTATGACACATAAAAGATTATTATTTTTAAGCATTAGCTTTCTTCTTTCTCAGGTCTTTTCTGTCTGATTTTTTTTCTTTCTGAATAATTTTTTTTCTTTTTCTCTCTCATTTTTATTGAATATAGTTTTATATTGATTTCAATTTATTATAGAGCATTTTGTAAACTGTTAGCATAAAAATATATCAAATATGTTTGTAAAATATGGGGCCATTTACAAAATATGTATTTTTTTTGTTTTAAAAAAATATTTTTGAATGCTACTGCAACTATTACAATTTATTTAAAATCAATCTTCACAATGAATCCCTAAATGCAAAATCTTCAGAACTATGGCCATCTCCATTCAATCTAATTATGAAAGTTGTGGAATTACTATATTATATATTATGGAAACATGGGATTTAAGATACATGTGTTTTGGTTTGTGATCCCTACTCTCAAAAATATATTTAGTGAGAATTTGAGATGATGTCAGAGATCTTGACACAACATATTCCGAGATATTTGAAGATAAAATGAGAAGAGGGAAGATTGATGTTTTTGTTACCATAGATAAGGAGGAGGTGGAGGAGGATTTGCCATCAAATTTGTATTATTCTTAGTAATGACACAGATATATTTTCTTTAAGATGATCTATCCCTAAGCTAGTCCTATAGTCCTCCCAACAGTCCATCCATCACCACTGTAATTGAGACCATCCATCTTGGTACTGGTTGCCCCACATTTTCCAACACTATGGACTTCTCATGGGAATTAAACATGAACATAACATGTACAAAATATAATAATTTTAGCCTGATTATTTTGCTTCAAGTGAGAATTCTGAATTGGTTTGTTATATGATCCATAGAAGAGAGAATGAGAGTGGTAAGGGACCTTGGAGGTTATCTAGTCCAACTGCCTGTTCAAGCAGAGAATTTGATACCATTTCAAGCAAATAGCTGTCCAGTCTCTTCTTAAAAGCCTCCAGTGATGTAGCACCCACAACTTCTGAAGGCAAGCCATTCCAGTGGTTAATTGTTCTCACTGTTAGGACATTTTCTCCATAGTTCTAGGTTGCTTCTCTCCTTGATCAGTTTCCATCCATTGTTTCTTGTCCTGCCTTCTGATGCTTTGGAAAATAGAGTGACCTGTACTTGTGGTAGCCTCTCAAACATTGGACAATCTATTTGTTTTTCTTGACTATGTATGGTATTTTTAGGAATCTTCTCCAACCCAAAATTCAAAAACATCAGTACTCTTCCCTTATTCTTTAAAATCCAATTTGGGATTTCATAGACTGTCATGAAGGGGAAAAATATCCTGTATAATTCTGCTTGCCATACTGTAAGTATGGAGACATCATGGCATCTGACTATTTTTTTCTGACTTCATTGCTGTTCTACCACAAACTTATCTATGATGTTGTCAGGATTCCAATACTTAACCCCACTTAAATCATGAGTCTGTAGCCAAACTCCAAAAGGATTTATTGGGAGTTTAAAATGTGGCATTGCCTGGGTGTAGCCGACTGAGAGCATAATTCATTGTCACCTTGACCTTGGTTTTCCCCCCACCCCCTCGGTGTATCATAATTCATATTCTCCAATGGGACACATCCATAGCCAAGAGTCATCAATCATACTCTCCAGTTAGAATTTTGTGCAGCATAAACCTTGGTCATCTAGAAACTATCTTTGAAAACATGTATGGAATACAAGCTGACCACTGCTTCTCCCTCCCTTTCTGTTGGCAACTCTAAAAGACTACAGTTATATTTTATGAGTTGACAGATGTATTTATTTACCACACTGCTTTACTAATAATAGTCATTTCTCAAAAGCAGAAATTTTCTTCCACTTCAGTATCTTCACTGTCAGTTCTAAGACCGGTTGCTGTACCTGTTGCCAATTGTTTGGCATTTTTATATTTAACATTAGTCCTAGTTTTTCACTGTGTTTCTTACTAGATTTTGCAGATAATTTGCATTTTTACCTCTGTGTCATCATTTATGGCAGAGTAGTATTAGTAGCATTCCTCAGGATATTGACACTTCTTCCTCCAGTTTTTGAACTATGCTCATATTTTTCTTACCTAACTTTCCTTCATATATATTCAGCACTTAAGTTGAATAAATACAAGTATTGCTCGAGTTACAACTGAAGTTGGCAATGGAATTGCCATTGCTATGCAATGTGCACATAAAGAACATGGTCACATGATTGCATCTCTTAGCAATGGTAATCTAGGCCATCCTACTTACTGTCGTAACTGCATATGCATGAGTCATTAAGTGGGAAGCCCAGGCAGTCCCATGTATTGTAAAAAGTTATACAATATGTATTCCTATTTTAAAACAACTATATATTTGAAAGACATTCTACAGAACACAAGTCTTATGTTGTCTTTCTACATTTTACTTTATAAAGCACTGCAGCACAATATATGCTGAAATAAATGACTAGGCAGAGATGAAAAAAAGCGCTTTGTAATATGTTTCTGAAGTTTATGACAAAAGCTGCTCCTTGTGCTTTATTAAACCCTAATCATTTTTCTTGAGGATTAGTAGCAATTATCATTAAGGTTCAAGCATTTAACTGTGACTGCTGCAATAAATCTTACTGAAATAACGGAAACATAGGTTTTTTTGCATGTGGCAACCTGTCTCTGAATCACAACCATCTGTACATAGTTATTGCCTGATGCACACAGATGGCAGTAAAATCACTATAAAGCTATACTATTCTTTAATCATAAGTTCTATCAGTCCCAAACAAAATGAAATTGCAATCAGGTTATTAGCATTTGAAAGACTATATGATCACTGTAATTAACAAATATGTTTTTTGAATCCTGGTACAATATTTCTGCAGTAGTTTTTCAATGAACAAAAAATAAATAAAAAAACCTTAAAACTTCAGAAATATTTAAAGTGGGCAACCTTTGTTTTAATTGCAAACAGCACATTAAAAATGAATGAATGAAAACAGATGTTAACAATAGGATAGCTGCCTTTGAAGTTTTTGCCATGCACAATTCCTCTGCAGATTTAAAATGACAGTAGATAGCAACAGGATAATTGATCCCTTCTTGCTCAAGGCACAGAATCATGACTACTTAAGATCAGCAACTGGAGGGAGAGGCTAAATCCTTGTCACTCCAAATCAGTTACAAAGAAGACTTTTGTATATTCCATTTAATTTTCAAGGGAAGAGGATTTCCACATGTCTTTAACAGGCCTATAGTCTATAAATAAATGACTTTCTAAACTGGGGAAAACCGCTGATCATTTTCAACCTGAACAACAGTGTGCAGTTTACATTGTGGTTGACAGTCTACTTCATTAATCACTATATCAGCTTCTATCAACTGTCCTGCATGCATTTATTACAAGGGAAATCTTCTGAGCTTAAAGGACCGGTCCCACTGGCCAACGGATGCAAAACATATGCATAAAGGAAACAGTGGACGAGCAAAATTACGGGGGTGGCTCCATCTGTTGTCATCCGCTCCAAAAAGTGGTGAAAATTTGAATAAACAGAACGGAAAAGAACGGACGTGGGTAGTATGTAGCAGGGATGTTAAACAGATGTTCATAGGAAGCAAGAATCTAGCGAATGACAGGGATTGGAGTGGATACACATCGAAGGGTTCGGGGGGGGAATTTCAATCAAGATGCATCGTGGAAGGGGTGGATGCATTAGGGATGAAGGCAGATGCATCGTCAGCACGATGCCTATAGGAACAAGGGATGCCGAGGGATGTATATCAGATGCAAAGTGATTCATGCGCTACTCAGGTATAGGGCAGGATATGAAATTGCGTCACTCCGCAGATATAAAAAGATGAGGAGCATGCAGACTCACATAAAAGGGGAAAGACTGGCTGCAAATACATCCAGAGAGGACACCATGGTTAACAGTCAGGCAAGAAGAGGAAGCAACCGTGCCGTACTCATTCCAGGCTGGCAGAATGAAGAAAACAGATCCACCCTGCACTGGGATCTGAAGTGCTGCTGCTGTGCTCGCTGTGGTGGAAGCAGCCCAAGGCCTCAAGCTCCGGCTCTGAAGGCCCTGCTACCTCAAGCCCATGAGGCTGCTCTCAAGTTCTGAAAGTCCTGCTGAAGCCCCCTGCAGAGGAGAGGAAGAGCAAGGGAAGGAAGGGAGAGAGGAAACAGTACACCATTTTCGAGGAGCATGATGATGAGGGCTGGAATTGCTGATGGAGAACGAAGTACCTCTGGAGAAAGGGCACAAGCTGTTCGGCGGCACCAAGAAGAAGCAGACAGCTTGGAGATGACAAGGCAAGAGCTTGGGGTAACTGCAAAGTAATCTCCTCGTATGGTGGAAGCACATGACACCTGGTATGGAAGCTACACCCTCAGAATCTGTCCAAGCTCCTGACCGGGAGATGTAACGTCATGGCCAATGTGGCAGTTTTCCTGGAGGGTGAATCCGGACCGGGAGCATGCCGCCTTGAAACCCCTCTCGCATCAGACAGCCCACAGACAGCGAGTCCTCTTTCCCCAGGAGCAGCTACGCCTGTCCCAGTGGCAAGTGTCACTTCAGGAGCCCCACGGCAGAGACGCCTCCCGACCAGCTGCACTTCCCATGCCAGCAGACTTGGAGGATCCGTGGAGGATGAAGCCTGCTGTCAAAAAATGGAGAAGCAACAGCAAGCCACAGAGGCCAACCCCACGCTCCACCCCGCTCCAGAGGATGAGGCAGAGAGGCAGACTGGAGGCCAGGGACACAGTGTGGATGTTGGAGATCAGGGGCAACATGAAGACCAGCACAGAAATTCTGCTCAAGCTGGTTCAATTGCATACCATCTCGACTGGAACGCTTATCACCCACAATACGTGAGCCCAGACCCTGAGGGCCCCGAGCCAGTTACCAGTAGATGAAGCAGAAGATACAGCTGCAACTAGCAGAGCTACAACTGCTCTAAACCGCAGTCTGACCCGTCCCAGTCCTTGCTCCTCCCCCCAGGCGATGTACAGCCTCCACGGTTTCAAACACACCTCATCTACCAAGGCTATGCTACCAGACTTCCAAAGAGAAGAGAACCTTACCAGTCAGGACCAGGTTCAATCGACATGCCAAGACGCACTCTCCACCAAGCTGCAGACCAGACCAACCCACTACCTCCTCTTCCTCCAACAGCCAAGCCGTCAAAGAAATCCTGTCATCAGTATTGGCCTGACATCTCAATTCCTTGATAAGGCTCTCAACTCCAGGACTGAGGCAGCTCTCGGACAGCTTCTGTAACACACATCCCTGTTGTACCTCGGGCAAGCACCCAAATGGTGCTCAACAGCAGCATCAAGCCAAGCCACCTCACAGTCCTGCCCTTAACAGCTGAGACATGGACATGACTCAGAAGTGATTGAGAATAGGTCAGAGACTGAGTTGTACTTGTATAGTTTTTCTTGTGCTTAAGACTTAACTTGGTTCATTTTGCTTGTTAATAAAGTCATAAATTTACCTAAGAAAGTTAATAAAGTTATCTTTGTTTAGACATTGGTTCATTTTTTTTACCTTAATAAGTGTTGGTGAAACTTGAAAAAATGTTAAGCCTTTGCTATGCTTGTGGAATAGATAAGGATAGTTGTGAGGATAGATAAACTCCATGCACATAGTGACTGATGGTCCACACCGTCAGATGATTATTTCCCTTTTTATAGAAAATATCGGTTTTACGTAGGTCGTTCTTTACATACTCTAGACATACTCCAGACATCTAAATATACGAGATACATCCCAGATACAAAGTTTTGTCCGTTTTAATACTTTCTATACAAAATGCATACGCTTACATCCTTTCTATTCTGTGCTCCTAATGCTGTGTAGATGTTCATGTACCTTTTGTTTCCTCCTCTTTTGTTTTCAGCTGCAGCGGATGTGAGTTGAGAGGATGGCAGAGATGCAGAGAGGATACAGCAGTGTTTAACGGATGAACGGACATAGAAGTTTGTTGCCCATATATGTCGTGGATGTATCTCGTAGTGGCGGAAAGTTCATCCGTTCACAAAGTTTTGTGCAGTCAAAAACTTCTTGCGTGATGAAATCTCAGTGAACAGATCTCGACAGATAGAGCGTATGAAAGCGTATGTAAATGAGTACAGTCAACGATTGCATATAGCGTTTTCCACGAATGGCAAGCTTTTTTTAATGTTTTACATCCTCTTTGCATCCGTAAGTGCAGTGGGACCGGGCCTTAAGTGAAGGAATAAGGAGTAAGTGCATCGTGAGAAAGCTATGACCCTCCAATTGTTGATAGACAACTGTATCCTTGCAATTGGCCTATTGGTGGGGCTACTAAGAGATGTTGCAATACTAGGAAAGCCACATGTTGTTGCCTACTCTGGAAGTAGAACTGGGGAAGAAGTGGAACACTGTCATTTGTAAAGTCTAAGTAGGAAAAGGCTAAATGCTGATCTGAGAAATTGAGAAAGAGAATATTGTAAAATTACTTGCAAAGTGCAATCTTCTGTTTACTTGATCTTGTCTTGTTCTATTTGAACCACCTTGAAATCAAAGCTAGTTATCTTAAGACTGCCAACATTAATAGCAAGATAGGAAACAGCCTTGACTGCAGAGTAATTAACTTATATTTATAGAATTGCATTCCAAGTTGCTTAGCTGATGGCAATGAATCTCCACTGGCGTTTCTCATACTGCATTAATAAGCTATAGTTTGCCCTGCAGTGTGACTCGTATGCATGAACAGAAATTGAATTTGTAGATGCTGTAATTTGGAATAGTGATCTTTCTGGAACAACTCTGATTACTCTCTAAAAATAAGGAATGTGATATATTCCTAATATATGAAGGGATTCTTATTAGGTTTTTGTAAATCTAAAAATAACTGCACACTGTATTTTCTACAAAAGAAAGCTCATTATGAAAATATTCATTGAGATGTACATTCTGTTTTATGCTTGCTTTGTTTATATTAAAATGTGACTTTGCATCTCAACTGTTCCGTAAGTTTTGAATATTCACACACACCCCCCAAAAAAAAATAAGAAACAGATGTGATGAATCTAACATGAATCTTACAGAGCATAGCTGTGCTTTTTGATGGGCTTAAGCAGTTGCCCTCCCTGGGGCACATGTTAACTGTTTGAGATTTGATGCTGCCAAATGCACAGCTTGCTATCTGCAGGAAAGGACAATTGGCAGGGAACAGCTGGTACCAGTCAATAGATGTGCCATTTCTATTTCTTCCATAAGAACTGTAGCACAATAAATTAGCATAGCTCTAGATGGCAAACCAAATTCAATGTCTAATTAAAGACCACCAAGTGCTATTCATATGTTTTTGTTTTTATTTTAACCTCTCCCCAACCATTCTGCCAGATACCAAGCATTCATTACTTTACCTTAAAAACAATTGTTAACAAATTGTTAACATAAAGAAAATCTGACTGTCAAATTCCAAATTACTCAAGTAGTTTTTCAGGTTTTTTTTATCTCCATATTTAATAAATTTCCATTGGAAAAAAATCACAAATCCCTTTCTCTCAAAGGAGACCTATTTTTTCTTAAGTTTTGACAGCAAGGGAGGATGACTCTTGGGTTGATTGCCATATTTTGTTTTTTGTTTTTTAAAAAAGGCTGGAAAGAAAAAGGATGCCTCTGTCTGATAAATTACTTCAGCTTTAATTCATAGCAGATAAATATTTCAAACATAGGAAATATGTAGCTCTTATTCCAATTTACTTTCAAAATGTCCACATCCCTAAGACTTTCAACAACTCTTGTTCCTATAACAGTCTCCACCTTTCTTACTATTATTACTAAATAGAAATGGATTCTTAGGCTAATGTCCCAGATGACATTAATAAAAATAAAAGTTAAAAAAACTTATGTAACTCTAGGTAGCCAATATACTGACTCTTTTGTAAAAGTCTTCTCTGATTTATTCTTTACCTTCTGATCCTCTGATTCAGCATGCAAAAACTTTGATATGGCTATTAGTCAGAGATGTATAAAAAGGGTTACTGCTATTAGAAGAGGGATACATTCAAAATTAAGATTTTGTTATAAAGTTTAAAACTCAGCCTATCTAGGAAGGAGTCTCTCACATGAAGCTCTTTGCTATACAATGCTTAAATACAGAAATTATGTTTTAATGAAGAAATATTTCACTGGTATAATGAATTCAATGAAGCCAGTGGACAGTCTGGATCACTAATGTTACATGAAAGAGGTCCCAATCAGAATCAAACTGTCATTTTTTACCCTCAAGCTGCAGCCTCAGGACCATAATCAAAGACAGTTCCATATAAAACTGAATATAATGATATCCCACATTAACTCTATATGAATGCTGATTGGCAAATCAATCTGTACAATAAAATGGGTGCAGTTTCTCTTTTTGATTAGATGGTTAAATACCAGTGTTAGAACCTGGTAGCTTTAAAAGGAAAAGCAACTTGGTTATAAAAGAATGCCGAAGTCTCCAGTTACAGAAATGCTATAAATATCCCCACAAATTTTAATCTATATACCTTTCAAATATGGAAGATTATAGAGGGAATACCCATAAACTATGTCACTCATCATACTTTCAAGGTAGGAGAGGTAATACTGTAACAGGTAATACCATATATAGTATAGGCTAAAAGAAGCAATTATTTTAAAAAAACAGGAGTAAAAAACCAGTAATAAAGATAAAGAGCAATAAAAACTTTTGCAATGATAAATTCAGATTAAGACATTTTGTGGGGAAAATAATGACAGAACACTCTGCAGGAACCTTTTCCAATATGATGATTTCCTGATAATGTGATAATTCATATCCTTTAACTGTAGCTAATGTAACCAAAAGGGAAGTCTTAGCAAAATAATACTTTGAATATATTGAATTCTAGAGTATTGTTACTGTTCATGCAATCCTATTCTAATAAATGAAGAGACAGACCATAATGGCTCAACAGACCATTGCTTACTTTTTATATTTTTCTTCTTATTGTAAAAGGTGCATATATGGGATATGAATACCTGCTGTAGTATCTGGTTGTATCTAGCTGACTGAAAAACAGAAGTAACTCAACAGAAAAGTCACCTTGTAGCATGCGAAAAAAAAATGGACTTAGAACCAGTCCAAGCATTTTGCTTGCTGACCTGAAGGATAAAGTAGCATCTCCTCCATTTTACCTCTGGAAAATAACAACTCACAGTTGGATCTTACTTTAATATTGAAAGAATGTTTACATTTTTCATAATTGCTTGGCATTTAAGTTTTTGCAGAGCCCATATTTTTATTTCAACAGAAACTGAATGACTAGCATGGAACATTTCATATTAGTAAATTTTAACAATTTTTTTCTGTTTTGTCAACACAAAGTTTAGCAGATATCCTTTATCACATACACCAATTTCCACTCCTATCTATTTTGTCTTCCATAAACAGTAAGCATCTAGCCTGCAAATTGATACTGAATCAGTTGCATTTTGGACACCTAAATGAAAGGTCAGTTTTTCTAATGCTCTGAGAAAAGACATGGATGTGAACTGGATGTAAACGTTTATAGCATGTTGTCCAAAAACAAATTGCCAATGCTTTCAAAATATCCTAACAGGCTTAGACAATAGACTTTATTCAAAATATGCTAAATGGTAAGAAATACAAGGAAATATATCTAGACAGAAAAAATCAAACTTCGAGATACAGGCAGGGGTGGGATCCGACAGGGTTAACTGCCAGTTCAGTGATTTACATTGTGCTTCCCTGCACACTGCATGCGCATGTAAATCTTCGTCAGCTTGCTGCCTGGACACCTGAGCAATGCTGCATGCAGGGAAGCAGAGTTTGAAAAAGCATGTTTTTCCTGCTTTTTCAAACACAGCTGTGCCTCGCACGGCAACTTAGCTTAAAAAAGCAGGAGATAAAGGTCAGGTAAGAGCCCAGGCGGACAGGTGGGCCAAAACAGCTGCAGACATAGAACTGGTTCTATGTCTGCTGCTCTTCAGAGCTACTGGTTCTAAAGAGCTGGACAGAATCAGTAGAATCCCACCCCTAGTAAAGGGATTGGAGAGATCTTCTTTGATAAGCAGGATGTGTGAGTAGTAAAGTATTAGCGGACTCCTAACAGAACAAGAAGCAAATTTGGGCTCTTTTTCAGAGAACTGTACTCAGTTAGTAGTACAGTGGTTCCATTTGCAATAGCTAGATTGAGCTTGAATACTCTGTTCATTTTTGGACATGTGCCCATTAAAAAAAACATGAGCAGGGTCTGAGGAGAGCTGTCAAGATGTTCAGATGACTTGAAATAATGTTTTGTAAAACAAGAAATCCAAGAAGAAACCAGCATGGCTGCCCAAAGATAGTATGCCCATGTCATACTAGAATTCAACATAACACAAACACAAGCAACAGAACATAATGACACCAGAGTCTTGAGAGCTTATTTTCAAATAAACTCACAGAGAGAAGTGGGAAACGATTCTCATGGGATGAAGATCCTAAAGGGTGGAAACAATCTCTCATTCAGAATCTTGGAAACTCTAAAATGGCTATGATCACAGAAGACCAGACCAGCACTTAACATACCACTGAGAAAGAAAAACAAGAAATCCAGAAGAAAATCAGCATCTCTCTGACAAAATTAGAACCAGATCTCTACTTGTGACCATAATTAGAAAGAAAAAAAAGGGACAAATGTACAAAAAATGGAAATGATAGGCATACAACGTATATGCAGATATCTCTAGCAGATAGCCAAAATCTGCAAAGCAGGAGTCAGGATAGCAAACGACTCAGAACGAACAATATATTTTGTCAGCAAAAAGTCAAAGATACATTAAAAAAGTTTCTTTCCAACATCTATAACACAACAAAGGTAAAAATCAATAGGAAATCAGTCGTGTCCACTAAAGGAGTATAGTATGGCTAAAAGGAATAACAGGCAACGAGGAGAAGAAAAGCAGAACGATTAACTCATTCTTTGCACTCTGGCTTTCATGCTAAAAAGAAACTATCTGCTCAACCCACCAGAATAACATAACTGTAGAAAGACGAGACCCAGAAATAAAAGAGTTACAGAAATAGCAAAAAAATGGTAGAGAACAGCCGTGGCTGATCTTTGATTGAAAACAGAATCACTTGGGTGCCTGTATGAGATTACATCCACCAGAGTTTTGTAAGGTGCTGTGGCAGAGGTCATCTCAGAACCACACTGCATCATATCTTTTTCAAGAATCGCTGTGAGCCACCCAGGGAACTGACCAGAGGCTGGAAAAGAGCTATGTGGCCTGCGCCATCTTCAAAAAAGGAAAAAAAAAAATACAGACCCCAGGAAAACTATAGACCAGATCAGGCCATAAACCATACGCTGGGAGATACGGAATAGATTAATAAGAAAAACAGATCGGCGATTCATCTGAGAAACAAGTAAAAGTTAATAAACACATTAGCACGGGTTGTGTTAATAACATATCATTTGCGTCCAAGACCATCGTGTTCATTGTTCAACACAGTGACTTAAAATAGTAGACCGATGCGAAAATATGGCTGGAACGAGTTTAAATATATTCACGATTTCAGCAAGACATCTCACAAAGTAGTACCGACAAAGAACCTACTTCTGGGTAAGCTTGAGAAAAAGTGTAATAGATAGCGCCATCCCTAGATGGACCTCGCAACCTGGCTGGCAAACGATTACCTCAACCAGTTACTCGTTTAGTGGGTTCTAGTCACATGGAGGGTAAGAGTGGTGTCTACATTGGTGTTGCCCCAAGGATCTTAGGCCCCAAGTTACTGCTTTAATGATCTCTTCATTGCACAACTTTAGATGAGGCGTAGATAGAGGTATTGAACTTAGCCAGAATTGGCAAAGATGGATGACTGAAACCTGGCAGGAATTAAAGCATAAGCAACCCAGAGAAGAATAGGCGTTCAAGATCCAGATGGATCGTTGCAAACGGTGAAAAGCATGGGCGCATAGGCTTAGATAAACATGAAATTTTCAAACATTATGAGAAAAGTTAAAAGTTTCTACACTTGTTGGCCAAGAAAAAACCCAATAATGGTACCCATCATACGACTGTGGGGAAATCAGGCTCGGAGAGGTTGCAGGTAACTGTATGAGGGATCTTGGATCTTCGGGACAACAGGCGAAAACTATGAGCGCCAGTGTGCCAGCAGCAGCCAAGACAAGCTAATGCAATCCTAAGAATTGTATTAACAGAGGGATACAGATCGCAAGATAAGGAAGTACCTAATCCACTCTACAATCTACGCTTAGTAAGACCACACGCTAAAGAGTACTGCATCCAGTGTTGTTCGACCACATGTATAATAAAAATGTGTGAGGACTCTAGAAAAAGTGACAGAGAAGAAAGAACGCGAGGTTGATTCAGGGACTGGAGGGCTGCAAAAGACATACAGATGAACGGAGTTCGAGGAAGCTGGGTGTTTGGTAGTCTAGTCAAGAGAAGGACCAGTGGGAGACAGAGTGATAGCGCTTCCCAAAGTTGAGGGGCTGGCTCAAGAGAGGAAGGGGTTACAAAGCTAGTTTCATCAATAGCGCCTAATAGGCCAAGGTACCAAAAAATAATGGATGAAACCGAACAAGGAGAGATTTAAAACCTGAAATAAGGAGAAGACTTTCCTGGACAGTCGTGAGAACAAGATCAATCAATGATTAGCTTGACCTTGGAAGTTTGGTTGAGCGGGGAAGGGAAGTCTCTTTGTTTGAGCCATGGAGCGCCATCACTTGAGACTTTCAAGAAGAGATTGGACTGCCATTTGTCAGAAATGGTGTAGGGTCTTCCGCTTGGACAGGGGGTTGGATTAGATGACCTACAAGGTCCCTTCCCAACTCTGATTATCTGTGATCTATTGTAAAGAACAATTAAAGTACCACACAGGATTTGGTCACAAGAGACTGGGTGCACATATCTAAAAGACTACGCAGAAGATGTTTCTGTTCTCTGTTGAAACCAAGAGAAGAATAAAAATTGAAGCTAAGTTACCAAAAATTTGACATGTTTTCCTTAACTTTGCAGTCTTATCAGCTACCAATGCACCATTTAGATGACACTGCTGTAAAAATATATTATTTATCAAAACACAGTAAAATAAAATTTAATTATTTTAATCAATACAGGTAGTCCTTGAGTTAAGACTGTTCTTAAGTTCTTCAAGATATTGAAGAACTATTCAATGTTCCTACAGACTCTCCAGAGCCACTTACAATCTGGTTTGAAGTTCTAGCAGCCTCACTCACAAATTTGGGTATTTCATAACCAGCCTACATTTATGGCCATTTGCAACATTCTGCGAGTCACAGATGACAATTTACATTTTTGCTGGAGACCAGCATTTAATTCCAGTTTGACTATTGAAATGTTTTATACAACTTTGCTTTAAAATGGCAATTAAAATAGGAATTCATATAATAAAAGGGATCATCTGGTTTTGTTTTAGTCCTGATAGTGAAGGCACTTCAATACAGCAAAGTTTTAGGGCTGGCTTCTACTTATATTTCTAGATTGTTCTTGGCTTTCCTAAGGTGATAAGTATTTCAATTACTTAAAGGACTACACTGGATCTCATTTCCATAGAATGGAGGGCAAAGAAATTATGAGCAATCACTATTGATTGACAGCTATACAAATAGTACCAAAGAGATCCTTTTACTTCTATCTAACCTAGACTTTTCAAACCTTTACACACATTAGAGCCACCATTATGAACAAGCAGTCAATAAATGGAATTATATATGATATACCTTATAAGGATCTGAATACTTAACAAATTCTAAGGATTTCTGTAGGTCAATTCTTAACATAATTGCTAGAGCTAAATCTGCTGTTCTGCCTCAATGATTTCACATCTTTAAGAACAACATATGTACTACACCAAAAATTACCTGGCTTAAAGGATTAAAGAAGATAATTCACGTGTTTGTTTGTTCAGTAAATAAAGAGCATAAGAACTGTCAGGAACTCAAATTTGGCAGCTCATTATATATTGAAATTACTTCATAATTCAAAATGTATTTAGTAGCAATTATTTCAATAACTTATTCCTCTACTTTGAATATCTTTAGGTATTGAAAATTGAGCACTGGATAATAAAATATATTTGGTATTCATTATACAAATGCCTTAATAATATTTAATTGATGTTGATATAAAAATAACAATATTTGGTATAAAAAAGCAAATATGTTGAAATGCAGTAAATAACATGAGTGAAATTTATTGACCATAATCAAAATACAAGATATATTCCATATATATATTTATCATTCTTGTTGTATTTTTCCTATTTCATGATACTATCTGAGTAATTGTTATTTCTTATATATCATGTGCTTCATTATTCCAAAATTCCAGCTAAGATTCAAATAAAGTGCAACAATACTGCACCATTTTTAGCTACCTGCCAGAAATCTTCAGAAAATAAGACCCAACAGCTTTAAACACCTGCAATTTTACTAATTGAACTGAAAAATATCAACTAATGCTGATGATGTTATGTCTAATCCATTAATATAAATGCTTATTTAGATAAGTCTAATTACTTTGGACCACAAAAAATATTTTTATTGCTTTGAAAGCCAGCATCCCTTCATTTGGAGAGAGGAAACCTAGAGTATTAGGCTCCCTGCAGTGCACAACAGCAGAAGGTCCACCTATATCCAGTTTTACCCAGCATATCAAAGGCTGAGAATAAAGTAGTCCTGACACTGACCCTACAAAGACCCAGCAGCTGAAACAACCTTAACAAGGTATTAACACAGCAATATGGGAACCTGTGGGGAAATGGAACAGATATTTTTACAAGGAAAGTTTACAATAGTTATTAGACCCCAATTGGAAGTTAAGATCCCATATGTATTTTTCATTTTTGTGGAAATAAACATCACGAGGTTAAATGGAATTACTCTGTTGTGTACGTTAGACTGTTCCAAAGCTTAGCAATGAGCCCACATTTTCAATGTAAGATTAGAACTATGTTCTGAATTAAGTTTACTTCAATTTTTCATGCTTAGGTTCCCTGAATTATTTCATAAATATAGCATAAATAAGTAACATAAATTTTGACGCTTGATCAGAGGATCATCTCCTGAATAATTAATATGTTACAGGAAGGCCTTGTAACAGCTATAAACAGTTGCTGTTTAATACATATTGTATGTTATAGTTTCCCACTACTCATAGGGAAATATGAGTAGTGAATAGTTTCCCACTCAAAATATGGTAAACTTTATTGAAATTTAGAATAACTAAATTCTGTTCGATGATGCATGTGTGATATGTATAAAAAATATGGCAGGACCTATTTTGCTAATAGTATTTTCAGTGCCAACTTATTTTAGTTATTTATTGTATGGTGATGTTACATTATCCTGGAGACTGCAATGCTAATACAAAGGAGTAGTTCTATTGCCTATGACTGTTTGCTTGATGCTCATGTGCTTTCCAAGGTGCGCCACAGAAGGCAAGCTAGCTCCACACCAGAAAGAAAGATGACGGCATAGTGCACTGCCATCCACAGTCCTCTCCCGATTCCAAAACTGCATCACAAATGGGTGTCACAACTGGGAAGGTTCAGCATCAGCAGAATTCTGACCATCAACATGAAGCACTGGCTCATCTTCCCACCAAAATTAATTTATCAACTCACATATAAAATGCTTTCAAACTGCTAGGTGGGCAGAAGCTGAGGTAAGCAATGGAGCTTACCTTTTCATGCATTGCCAGGATTTGAACTGCTGGAGCCAAGATCATCTCCAGTGTCATTAAGTCACTGAACCACTGTGTTCTGAGCTAGGCTTTCCAAAACCATGAAGCCAACTCCTAGTTCTGATAAAACCCCTTTTATTTAGTTTAAAGTGAATTCCTTTTCAGCAAAGTCCCGGCCAACAGTCTTTAAAGTGATTTCATAATTACATACCTTTATCAAGCTTGGAGAGCTTCAAGGCCAGGGGTGGGATGCAAATATTTTTACTACCAGTTCTGTGGATGTGGCTAGGTGGGAATGGCCATGTAATTGGGTGCGTATGGCTTCTTTTTTTAGCTCTGCCCCTGCTTTGTTTTTTGAGGGTTTTTTTGCCTCCTAGGCCTAAGGGAAGCTTCCTGGGCGAAGCAATAAGACAGCGAGTGGGATCTTGGCACAGCTGATCATCAGAATAGCTGATCGTTGGGAGGGAAAAAAGAAATACTGGTTTGGCTGCACCAGTAGCTGTTTTTTAATTGCCGGTTTGGCCGAACAGTAACAGTTTTTACTACTGGTTTACCCAACCTGGGCCAAATCAGTTGAATACCACCACTGTTCCAGGATGATACCAATGCTACTCTATAGCAGACAATACTTGGCAAGAAGTCAGGAACAGATCTTCACCCTAGTGAATTGAACTAATTGTCTCCTGCAAAACACCACCATCCTTTCACTCCTCTTTATTCCCTATGGGAGGGACAATTCACCATCTACCTGTGGCTTTACTCCCAAGTCGACCCTTGTTCTTTAGTTGTTCCCTTCTCCTGGCAGTTCTGCAAATGCACACACTGGGAACAGGCTCCAGATGTTCTTCTGCCCCACTGATGTCTGACTCTGAAGGCAGCTGATTATATGGCCCTAGCCCATCTCTGCCTCTGATTCAGAACATTCGTCAAAGCCTTTCCCAGACTCCAGGACTGACCCATGTATTGTGATCCACCAACAGCAGAGGATGGCAGCAGAGTTGGACATTGGGGAGGAACGTGGGCCAGTCTGGGAGTCTGGGTAGGACTCGGATGAGGGTCCTGCATTCGATACAGAGATGGGGACAGAGATAGAAGTTATGTGCTGACTCCATAGCCTCCAGAATCTGATAGCAGTGAGGCAGAGGAACAAGGGAAGTATGCTCCATGTGCATGTGTGCAGAGCTACCAGAAGGCAAGAACAGTTAAGACAAAAGGGGCGACTTGGGAGTAAGGGTTGGTAACTGGCCCTCCCATAAGACATATAGCAGGAACAAAGGGACATGAACTTTTGCAGAAAACAACTTTGTTCATATTGGCCGGTTTGAAACCTGAAGCTCTGTGTTGAATTTGTGCTCCGGTTAGCCTTGTATAACTAATTGGAAATTTAGTCATTTCAAGGAAAATAAAGGTGCGTGCTTATCAGACCTATCCTGAAGGACTTTGACAGACTTCCATGGGACTATTTCAAATTGTTTGAGACTCATTACAGGCTGTGAATTACTAAAATTCACAGTTGTTGAAATAAAGGAAAAAGACTATTGGGACTAATGTGTGTTTGTCTCAATAAGCCTTGGTCAGGACAGCATGTTCCTCCCCAACCTCCTCACTGTCTGAGTATGCTGCCAGCTCTGCTGCCCACTGGCAGGCCACAACACACTTTGCCAATGAGTTATGTTGCACTTGGCTTTCCACTTTTGTTCTCACTCTCTTACATTTTTAGTATTTAGTATATATTATATTTACCATTACTATTTACTATATAGTTACATTTTCTGCTTTAAACAAGCTACTAGTTCCTTTTTTGCTAAACTTAGGGCTCCAACATGCCATCACTACTGCATAAGCAGACAACTGGTGTTCATTTATGGGGTGGGAATGACACAGGTGGGAATGACACCTGGATTCATTAAAGTAATTCAGACTCAGCTCTGATCTTATACTAAAAGGAATGTAACATATGGCAAGGAAGAAAGCACTAGTCGAGTGATGGCAAATCTTTTTGGCACTGAATGTCCAAACTAGAATGCGTGCACATGTGTGCACCAGAGCACCAGAAACCTGAAGACCAGCTGGCCAGCACACATGTGCGCGCTGGCCAATTGGTCTTCAGGTTTCCGGCACGTGAATGTGTGCCGGCCAGGTTTCCGGTGCTCTGCTGCATGCGAAGACCAGCTGGCCCACATGCATTTGTGTGAACCAGAACCCAGAAGAGCAGCCAGCAACACCGCACATGCCCACAGAGAGAACTCTGTGCCACCTCTGGCATGCATACCATAGGTTTGTCATCATGGAACTATTTCTTATAAAGTGAATGGGTTTGAATTTTGATAAACACAGTAGTCCTTGTTTAGTAGTCACAGTTAGGACTGGCAATTTGGTTGTTAAGTGAAGCCTCCTCATTTGCATGTGATCTTACTTCAGCTTTCTTTTGCTTTTCAGACCTACAAAAGTTGTAAATGTGGGGTCCCAAAGATATATTTTAATCACCATCTTAACTGCAGTTGTTAAATGAGGATTTCCTGTAGAACTTGTTCATATCAGGAGATTGTGAATTGGAACCAGTCCAGTCTGCAGTGAGAAATGAATGTCCAAGCTTCCAACCTAATCTTCATATACAGTACACCTTGGATGTGATGTTGTTTGAATGTTATAGGTTATGCTGTTTATTTATCAAATTTATTTGCCACCCATCTTGCAGTTCAGGTGACTGTGAGAGGTTTCTGCTCCTTTCACACGTGTTGATATCTGCAGGTCTTTAACGGACTGCTTTCAAATTACAGTGCTCAGCTTTTGGTAGGAAAATCAGAAAATAAAAAGAATCGCTCCATAATTGGAATTTTGTTTTTGACATAATTTTAAAACAGCTCTTCCCACACTTGGTACCAGAGCAATGAGTTAGAATTAATGCAGAATTATCTCATCTGCATTTGCATGTTATCACTGGATTATTGATCAATTATTGTTTCACTGTATAAAAACAATTTAAATGCATCGTGGTATCTTATTTTAAAAGTCTAAATGGCACAGGATGCTAGGTCCCTTAAATACCATCACCATACAACATTATACTGCTTCATGATTCAGGTATCTTGCTGAAGATAAAAAGTTCTGAGTTTGATCATTTTCTGGCTTGGAAAAAAGATGAAAAACACATACATTTCATTTTAAGTTTTTTGATCTAAGCAATATAAATTAAAATAGTATATTTTATTATGTTATTAAGCAATGAAAAATAGGAAGCTTTTCTAATTGCTCTCTTATCCTCTCCTAGTTCACTAACGGTCTTTTTGAAGCAGGGTTATGTTGAGAGCCCAGGAATTAAATTTATATTGAATATTTTTAAATCTAGAGAACCAGAGTGCTGTAGCAGCTGGACTGCGACCAGGGAAACATCAGTCCAAATCTTTATTTGACTCTGGAGCTTGCTGTATAATATTAGCCTGTTAGCACATTTCAGCTCAACCTGCCACACAGGATTGTTTTTGTAAAGATAAAAACATACATTATTTTGAGCTTTCAGAAAAACCACAAGGAATATAACTAACTATGCTGTCATGTTCTCAAAAAAAAATCATATGCTAAAAAATTGCAGCAACTCAATGAATCTGATTAGAGATTTCAGTATGCACGTATACAAAATGTACATTAAGAATGCACATACTGTATATTGTTATGCTTAGCAAGACAGCATAAATTTACCTGAATATAATTTGAAACAGTTAGGAATGTTTTCAGACAAAAAAAATAATGCTCTAAGCCATTGCTTCGTAATTGCATTTTCAGTATATTAGTTTATACTTTTGTATCTTTAATATCATTTGAAATTTTTATTCTTGCCCAGTATTGAATTAGCTTCTTTAACAGAATTCACATAGATGATACATTGCATTGATGCAGCCTTCTTCAAGAATTGCAGACTTTGTCTTACAAATACACTGGCATTTGTAAGAGCAAAATATATATTCAGTGCACCGCCAAAAAGTCAAATGTATATATATTATTGTGCTGCAGGACAACCGTTGTACAATGCTGCTAAATTTCAAAAGAAATATTTATGAAATACTATAAAAATCTCAAATATTCATTTAGTTATTACTCTACCTTATAGAAGATAACTCACTTTAAACAGAATTAAAGGAAACAGTTTCCAATCATCCCAATTTTTTTGCACTGTACACATTGTATAGATTGTAAAAACAAAACAATTGGGAAGAAAAAAATATTCATCATGAACAATATTTATGCACTAAGATTTGTTGACAAAATGTGCTGCACTGAAACCTGAGGCTGAAATATTACTAATAAAATATTAAAACTATACAATCAGATGAAGATGGTGAAAACAGCAAATACTCCTGAAATAATCATATATAGGAATGATGAAATTTAGATAGATGAAAGGAAAGTGGGAAAGTAAAGACATAATGAATTGTAAATTACTCAGGGTCACTGACTCACTGAGGTAAGCTGCTACAGACATTTAACATAAATAAATAGATTTCTGTAAATAACAAAATCACAGAAAAACCTGGAAAAATTTGTGGGAAGACATAAACTGGTAAAAATAAATAAAACAATGTAAAAGTAATATAAGCCTACATTATCAGTATAATCGCACAGTGTCTGAGAATATATTTTATAAGGACAAAGAACACAATGAGAAAGTATCAGAATAAAGAATAATGATATTGTAAAGGATAATAATGACTGAACAGCAATAAATGCTTTGTTCTTAAAATAAATCACCATTAAAACTTAACATTAGTTTTAAACTTGAATAATGTGATAAAATATAAGGTAAAATATTAAAATTAACACATCAGAAGTATAACAACTTGCTGTTTCTGAATAAATATGAATATAATTGTGTTGCTCACACTACTCCGAAGCAGATCAGTGAAGGAATGTTATGACTATGGTGTCCTTAAACTAACATGGTGTTTTAGATTTAAATGTATCCTGAGAATAATTTTACTGACAGGTTTTCTAGTGAAAACATCTCCAATTTAAATGCAACACTTTCAAAGCTGATGAGTTTTAGGCTACTTCTGTCATGTTGCCATTTCCGTTCTCCAGTCCCTCAATCTGTCTTCTCTCCTGCAGATCTCACAATTTTTAAAAGGAGAAAAGAAACCTACCCTGCCATCCTGAACTGTTGCAGGTCCTGAAGAAACTAAGACTCCCTTGCTTCTACTCTAGACTTATTTAGCTGTGGCTTATTTATCTGTATGCAGCTAAATTATGCTGTATATAAGCTGTATGCAGCTTATTTAGCTGTATGCAAATAAATCTGAGCAATATCTACAAAGTAAGCTATACAAACATCAAGCTATTTTTTTTTCTCCGAAAACACTTGGACAGCAACTAAGATCCTCAAGATTAAAAAGTCAGAGTTTTTGCAATGTATAAACAGACTATTCCACAGGGACTCAGCATTTCACAGCAGAGATTTTAACTGCAGTTTCAGATTCACAGAATCTGGATGAGCCAGAAATCAGCTGACTCACTTTTGATTACCATGAGTATCAAGGGCTCACAGAAATCTGGGGCAGGTTTCAAATAGTCCAGAGACATTGTACAGAACTGTCTTTAATCACAATCCAGATTTGTATTAAGGAGTTAATACATCTATGGTATCTATGTCTCGCAAACATCTTTAATTTCCATCACAGCACACGTACACATGGCAAACAGACAGTGCAAACACTAAGGCAAGTTCCTACTGCATTTTTAAAATATGTGGTAGAGATTTCAGTTTGTTATATTTTAAAAAGTTTAGAATTCTGTTTTTCACTGAAAATCTATTTTAGACATAATGAAATTGAGTAACACTACATCTGCATTTGCAAAAAAAAACAAAACCTGAATTTTTTGTCAGTATATATTTTATTATGATTTGTAGAAACATAAAGCAAAAACTGAAATTCATATGCTTTTCAGAATGAGTTTATTTAAAATACTATGACTATTGAATGTACATTCTCTTAACCCAGCAAGTTAAAGATATCCAAGTGAAAAATTGAGGAATTTGCAGTGAAACTTTTAAGTGTTATTTCTATCCTGCACTGACACCTACTGTCAAGGCAGGGGATACTGCAAGATGAATATAAACCTTTAAATATTTTTTCTTCCGAGTAAAGGTTTTTAAAGTAAAGTTTTTAAAAAATTAAAGGCTTTTGAGAACTGGATTCCTGTAATATTCCTATGGCGGTAAGTCAACAAGATGAAGAAAGCAGATTTCAGGATTTAGATTTTAGGTTTAGGCCCTTTTCATACATTAAGACCTAAAACAAGATCCTAAAATGGTCATTTAAACATCAAATAACAATGTGAATAGCTTTGCTGCCTGTCATTCTGACCATCAATAAACATCATTAGAGTTCATGCATTCATTCATTAATTCTCATTAACACTGAGAACTTTTTCTTTCCTTTGAACATGCAAGATATTTATCCAATGCAAAAAATCTTTGAATGTTATAATTTTATTGAAAGTTTTAAATACGGTAGTAAAAATTAATATAAATTAAAATAGAGGAAGAGGAAGAAGAAAAGGAAGAAACAAAAGAGAAAGCTAAAGTGCAAACAAAATTGGAAAGAAATACAAAAGAAAAAAGATATAAAGAATTGGCTTCCAATAATTTTAGGGTAGTTATGTACAATTGTAAATTTATATCTTTCTCTAAGGTTACATTGCTTAATCCTTTCTTTCTATAATCTATCCTATCTAATTTTCAAAATCATAAATCATAAGTTCTGTTCTTTCTCTATTATGCAAAGAGCCCATAAATGATTTCCAGTCAGCAATAAACATAGATTTTTCTTTCTCTAATCAAGTCAATTTGACCATCTGAGCAAGTTCCATCATTTTTACTAACCATCCCTCTGTTTTTTTCATCTTTGTGTGTACAATAATCTTGCTGTAGTTATCATAAATATATAACCAACTCCCATGACTTTTTCCAACTGTTTATCCACGAGTTCTAAGATGAAGAGTTCTGGTTGTATATTAATCTTTAATCTTCTAACTTTTTCTTCTTATTGTTTTTATCCAACCTTTATTATTTTTACAAATACTCAAGGCAGCAAACATATCCAACACACCTTCCTATTCCTATTGTCCTCACAACAATACTGTGAAGTGGGGGCTGGGCTGAAAGAGACCGAATGGGCCAAGGTTACCCAGATTGCTTTCATGGCTAAAGTGGAACTTGAATGCATGGTCTCTTGCTTTCTGGTCTGATGCCTTAACCACTAAATCAAACAGACTCTCTTTTCTGCCTATCTACTCAGCATGATAAAATGACCTTTCTTGTTCATATTTACAACACAGATTTGAAGCACCTTTATACATTCTGGATTATTTTTCTAGAATCTTATTTCAATCGTATATCATTAATATTCTCCTTAAGATTATAACAATGTAAATTTCAATCCTTTCAATCACATATTTTCCTATTATTCCATCTGTATACTTTTACCAAAATGTTTAATCCACTTTACCATACATTGTTTCATTTGTTGTTCTTCTGTTTCAAATAATGTCAGCAATCATATTTGTCAATATTTTCTAAAAGATCTGAATTAAATTGAATGTTCTGCAGCAACTATGAAATCCTTGAGGGAAAATAATTATCTAGTTGAGTCCAAGATATTGCCTTCTTGTTCCATGCCTTCTCTCCAGAAAATTTCCCAGGTAATATTTCTCCTATTTCTCTCATAAACTGAGTATAGTCCCTTTTGCTGTTGCCCTCTCTAAACCAAATCTTCCACAAAATCCATTAGATTCCATGCTTATTGTCTTTTAATGACTATAATAAAGCAACAAGAGCAACAATAATAGCAGTAATAGCAGAAAGCTAGAAATAAAATAAATATTTATTTCAGCCTATGTATTATATGAATGATCAGATTTATATCCCTGAAGCTTATTATACAAAAACTAATGCATACTGGAGATATTTGTTGAGACCAGGAGTACAAATTCTTAATATTTAATACTGACCCTATATAGTACAGTACAGTATAGTACTGTACAGTAACTTCTTTAAAATTGAAGTACACCTTGAGAACACAACCAGGGGTGGGATTCTACTTGTCAGATTGGTTCAATAGAACTGGTTGTTACGATTCTGCGCAGTTTGGAGAACCGGCAAATCGCACCACTGCTGGCCTTTCCCTGCCCTTCCCCACCCACTCACTTCTTACCTGGCATGCGCATCATCCAACTTACCTGCCTTGTGCCTTTGCCTAATTTTTGGTAAATTCCTATTTTTCCTTTTTTCCCCACATCATCAACTTTTCTATCAGCTATCAGCTGTGACATTAAGATTAGCTAGAAAGCAGGAAATCGTTGGATTTCTTGATTTCTAGCTAATCTAAAAGCAGAGCTGAACCTTCCTTAGGACTGAAGCTTCTATTTTTCAGTGCAGACTCAGGCAATAGATTGCAGAAAGGTAGATCTCTAAGTGAATCTGTGATTTTGTTAGCAACTCAATCTGACTGCCTGTTTTGCCTGATTTTGGAGTAAAAGTTGCTCTTTTTTTTTATAATGAACTCAATATTTACATAAATATTTACAATATTTACATACAAGCCAGGCCCACCCAGTCATGTGACCACCAAGTAACACCTACAAATTAGGCCACACCCACAAAACCAGTTGTTAAGAAATTTGAATCCCACCCCTGAACACAACCCACCTCACAGGATTATTGTTGTGAGGAAAATAGGGGGAAGAAGGAGCATTAAGTATATTTACTTTCTTGAGTTATTTATAAAAATAATAAGGTGGAATATAAATAAATACATATATAAATATTCCACTCCATATTATGAGTGACTAATCTTTCCTACTCTGCTATAAAATATAGAATTGTGTATTTGAATGTTTTTAATATGAAAAGCTTCCCTGATATGAATATTCAATATTAATAGTCTATCTTAAAAATCAATATTGTGCATAATATGTTGAACATTATTATGTTGCTTTAATCAATATGAATGCAAGCATTAAATGATATTAACAAGAATCCTGACAGATGAAGCTTTACTTTTAAGCTCTAAATTGCTATTAGGAAACTTGCTGTCTAACTGGCAGTAACCATCATCTACGTTCACAAACTTAGCTTGATCTTTTAATAAAGCAAATCCAAGAACAGATGCCATAATGTATTCCACTGCATTCCATTACAATAGTAATATCTATAGTTTAATAAAGATACAAAAATGTTATAAAAATATCAAAACTTTTTTTTATTTTGGAAGGTTTTTTTAAGCAACAAAGATCAGGGACATTTATTAGAAAGGCTTATGATTTTGATAAACATTTAAGTGTACAAGGCAGAACCATCGAGAACAGTAAATACTTTATAGTATAGCTGGCACTCTGTCAAAACTCTAAGTGGCTCTGCCTTAGAATTTTACATCATCATTGAATTTACAGTCATTTGATAAGTAGCACAAGGTAAGAATTACTTCTTTCTAAATCTAAACCAAGCCATAAATCTAACATAAGGGTTCTTTTCAGTGTCCGTTATCGTCTGATGACAATGCCTTTTACCTTCATTGTCTTGACAGAAATATGACATGGAAAATTGTAATGTCACATCACTCACCGTGATTTAACACTATGCAGCCCAAACCATTTTAATCAATCAAAATAGTCATTTTTAGTGTAATGATTTTGTGGTGGGTTTTCTGTGTTTAATGTGATACATAAGTCAGATTAGTGACTTGATTTACTGTCTAGCACCTAGAGTTTAGTATCCATTCTTGCCTCCTAAAGAATTAGAAAATGAGTAACAATTGAAATATTTTTTAAAAAGAGAGTGTAATTGTTGAAAAATATAAATCAAAGGGAAAACTTACAGATTACTAAGTAGACAAAATACAAATTAATTTTTTTAAAGAAAATGCATCAAATTCAGCCAGAAATTATTATGGTGGGTATGGAAACAATTTAAAATTAAAGTGAATGTTATTAGAAACAGCTTCTACTGAATTTTAGAGAATTTACTATGAATAAATATGAAAAGGAACTGAGTGAGTAATCTTAAATTTTAAACTGTACAGTCCGCTATAGTATTAATGATAAAGTAATTTGTCAGTAAAATGTGTGTATGTATACTATATATATATATTTCTGATCTGTATCTCCAGATTTAACAACAGCACTTAGCATTCCATACATATATTTGCTGCTGTTAAAGGTACTCCTTGACTTAAGACTATTCACTTAGCAACTTCAAAGTTATGGCAGACAGGTCAGCTGTCCAAAAGCTACTTATGATCTGGTCCTGAACTTATGGCTGCTTCAGTGCCCTCATGGTTGTTTATCCTTACAACTGACTCAGGGATGCTATAATGCTCCCCACCTATCTTCCATCTCCCCTGATTGTCTACAGGCCTGCAACCTGTTGCCTGTACTGGTCCCCATACCTTCCTTTTCATGTTTTGAAGATCTCCAGAGCTTGTGGAAGGAGAACAGCACATCCTATTGCTGGGCCACATGGTGTGATCCCAGAAGTGGCTGCCATTTTCCAGGCAATTACATTAAATTGTAACTGCTTGGAAAATGGTGGCTGCTTCCACAATTGTGCTGTGTGGCCTAGCAACAGAGTGGTTTGCTTTGCTGCTGTAATGTCTGCAACCCTACAAATATTACAATTCTTAACCCAACACAAGAAAAAGGAGACAATATATAATGGCATATTTGCCTCAAAACTCCTAATTGTTTCCAATCTTTTCTTAACGCAGGCCTTCAACATAATTGAAAGCTTTTAAGTTGTCATTGTAGAAAGCCACTGATGGGTTTTAGCAAACTCTTCATAAATGCTTTTTCAACCTTTCTGCAGATGAATCAATGGTTTATAAACATTTAGCCTGCTCAAGGCTGAATATCTCTACCAGTAACCTGAAAACATCAAGTGGTTAAGTCAAAAGCTATCAGAATGACAGATAGGTCCAACAAAGAGGAAACATTTTACTATAGTATTTCTGGAGCTATGCCTCTACTTCACATGATGATATTTTGAGAGTCCAACTTTTGTAGGAAGCCTACAGAAAAGGTGACAGAATGAGATACAACCAGGCCAGAAACATATTAACTGAGAGATCAGAGCAGCAAAAAGAAGCTACTCTGAAAAGTTAAAGAATCAATTCTCAACAAATGAACCAGCAAACAT
>BHFT01025254.1:0-13455 GCA_004320025.1 Laticauda laticaudata | reverse complement strand
ATCTCCTTCACGTCTTGGGGTCTGGCCAGCACCTTGGCCATCTTGAACACTGCGGGCCCGCAGTGTGTCAGGAACACTGCTCTCTTCCTATGATCGTTGGTGTCCTTCAGGTTGTTGCTCTCGAGGAACTTTAGGATTCGATCGATGTACGATTCCCAGTCCTTGGCTGCCTGATCGAATGGTGCAGGTGGTGAGTTGCTGCTGGCCATCTCGTCAGTTGTCCAGCTCTGGTTGCCACATGCTTGACTGGTCTCTTTGTCTCAGGATCCCACCTTCGTCAACAGTGTTGTGTCGCGGGAAAGAGACTCGAGACCAGTGTGACTTTTCAGCTCTTTATTAGTTGTATCGATCTGTGCTAGACCTGAGAGCCGTGACATCCCTTTATATAGGGATTGCTCACGGCTTGCCGGCCAATGACGGCTCTCTGAATCTCCCGCGCTCGGCCCGGTCAATCGCGGTTGATTCAGAGTGAGTCAATCACAGCACTTCCTTCAACCAATCAGTTTGTAGTATTTCTGGACCAATCGGATTGGGGTATTTCGAATATGCTAATACAGAACAACTTCATTTTATGTAACTCGGACTTGCCTCGGTATGGCGAGAGAACCAGCAAAAAAATCAGTTTAAGCAGGATCCTGAAAGTCAAAAATATAGAATTTCTGCATTGCAGACAGGCATTAGAGAAATCTTAAAAAAGAGGACTGAAGTAGGCAAGATGAAAGGATAGGACTTGTAGACATTGCTTCAGCCCCAGACCACTGTCCTTATTAGGACAAATTTCTAATGAGCAAAACCAATAAGCAAACCTGGTCCCCAAAGGAAAGCATTGCTTCTGTTTCTCTTCTAAAGTTTGGCCATACCTTGGCCATTCCAAGACTGCAGAAATTCACTTAAGCTGTGTCTAGAAGCAAAGTACTGTAAATAAATTTGTCAATGAGTTTAGCCTTCTTTGGAAGAAAATTCTAAAGCCTACAGCATGAGATAAACATTACGTGTGTTTTTCCTTCCTCTATCTCGTGCAGCACCAGAAACTGCTGCAAAGGTACAGAAACAATCTGTGCTGTCAAATTCTGTTTATGTATTGTTTAATTATACTGAACAAGGCTGCAAAGTGATTATTCTCTGGGATCCCTGGGAATAAGTCTCACTAAAAACTCATTTGGACTGCCATCTAAATAACTGCACAGTGCAGATAACAATTTGAGGAGTCCTTGGTGCTCTCTGAGCTTGGTTGTTTTCTTACAGACATGTCATTACCCAAACTAGGAAACACCATCAGTGCTAATAAGGAATGGCTTTTGCTGAGAGACTGGATAACAATTTATGCACATTTCTGGGCAAGGGAGAGGAATTGTATCATAAATGATTTTGCATAAAGTTGGAGGCTGGAGGAACCTGCTGGGTTACTCAAGGGGCAAATTCATGCTTTAATTCTCTGTAAGATGACTGCAGTCTTATCCCTGAGAAGAAATTGTCCTGAAACTGGTGAAACTACCTTCGGAATAGGCATTCAGAGTAGCTGCTTTTTCAACTCTGCCCTTGCTAACTTTTGAGTAGGCATGCACTGAAGAGATGCTTCACCATGTTTTGCAATTGACTTTTGAAAAGTGATTCAGATTAACTTCAGCCCTATTAAATTGTCAGATGGCCCTTTGAGACCCAGAGTGATATAGTGGACTTGAAATTCTAGACCTAGAAAACCTTGAATTATACCATCTTTGGTCTGATCTAAGTATGGTATATAAAATCATATATTGCAATTTCCTACCAGTCAATAAATACTTCAGCTTCAACCATAACAACACAAGACCAAACAATAGATACAAACTCAAGGTTAAACGCACAAACTTGATTGTAGGAAATACGACTTCAGCAACAGAGTGGTCAATGTCTGGAATACTCTACCTGACTCTGTGGTTTCTTCCCCAAATCCCAAAAACTTTTACCTTTGACTTTCTACTATTGACCTCACCCCTNTATTCATAACTATGTATATACTTATACCTATTATCTTGTAAGCAATTGACAAATCAAAATAAATAAATAAAAATAAAATAAATAAATAACAAATGAGGCCTCAGATCTAGTCTATCCTCAGCAATGGAAATTGACTAGGGGACATCAACCAGTCACTCTCTCAGCCTAACCTATTTGACAGGGTTCTTGTGGGGGAAAGAGGGAGAACAGAGTACTCTGTACAGTAAGCCAACTTGAAAATGGATATAACTTGAGTAAATAATAGCATTAGGAACTGGGAAAAAAAATAGTGGTGCCTCTGCGAAGATTGGAGACAGGATTGGTCCTTCATGAGATAGGAAGGAGCAAAAGTACAGTGTGCACATTGAAATAACCATGTCCCTGTCACTTCAGGAGGGCATTTTAGGTCAAGAAAATGGCAGAACAAGGTTGAACAGGCCCACCCCAGAGTCATTTGCTGATCAAACAGATAGGTGCTCTTCGTTGCAACTGCTTTAAAGAAAAGCAAACAAAAGAGAAATCTGATCTGCTGTGTAATGTGTCATTGAAATAAAAATATAATGTGACCATGAGCAAAAAGGCACGTGACAACCAGATTTACAGTCTAAATTTTGATGAGACAGAGAAAAAGAAAGCAAGAGAAGGTAGGCGGGTCCAGATAACATGCAGGTGAGAACAAACACTAGAAAAGGGTCTTTTCCCCATGAGTGGCAGCATATGCATATTTGTTTTTTTTAAAGCATCTACAGCTATCCACCCACCCATCTATCCTGTGGGCTAGGGATGGGATATCAATTTATGATTAAGGTTAGTCACACAGTGAGCCAGATGTTTAGACTGGCTTTGGCATTTTTATCCCCTTATTTATCCCCCCTGGGATAGGTTTTATTATTATTCCCATTATCATGCCAACAGCAACCTTGCAATGCTTCTTTGAGAACCTCAGTTCAATGTCTTCAATCTTCTCTCCTTCTGATATGCAGTGGAGCGAGGGGCAGCAAATGATCAATGGGACTCCTGTATATATGTACCAGGATTGCAGCGTCCTCTCTGAAGGAGACACTGACCACTGGCTCCGCACAAACTGGATCTTCCGAGGGGAGGCCTCTTCTCGCATCTTCGTGGAATTGCAATTCACCATTCGAGACTGCAAGAGTTTCAGAGGAGAAATGGTGAGCTGCAAGGAGACATTCAACCTATACTACATGGAATCAGAGCAAGATGTTGGCATCCAGTTCCGCCGTCCTCTCTTCACTAAAGTAAGCTTTATTTGTTTATTTATTTATTTCATGTGTACGCAGCCTGATTTCCAATGACTAGGGGCAGTTTAAAAAGATAATCCATATAATGTCAACTCTGAAGCGAACCAGTTTCCAAGCAACTAGCCAGCACCTCAACTGGACAATGTGACTGATAGTTTGGGGAAAGGGAGAACTATCATTTTTTAATCAGGTGAAAACTACAGGAACTTTCACCAGTTTGTGCCAAAATGGTATCTCCAGTAAAACTGTTCTTTGAGGAACCTGCTTGCCTCAGAGTTCTGTTTTCTATGGAGTTATTACTTGGAACCTTGACATATAACAATAAAGATAAAGGAGGAAAACTAGTCAGATAAGGCTTTAAGCACTCCTGCCAAAGGCCTGGGTGAATGGCCAGGCTATGAAGGCCCTGTGAAACACCAGGAGGATGGAAGTCACCAGATCTCAGGGTAAACTTTATTCCAGAGGACAGATGCCACTACAAGAAAATGTATTCCCAATATTCCAAAAAATAGCCCCATTTAATCAAAGGAGGCTGCAGCATGCCAACTCATTGGATCAGATCAGCCAGGCAGATACTATGAGAAATAGATGCTCCCTCAAGTAATTAGGCACTGTGCCATGTAGGGCTTTATAAATAGCAACCAGCATCTTGAATTGCACCCAGAAGCAAACTGGCAATTAGTGCAGTTTGTGAAGCAGGGGTGTTACATGCACATACTAAGGGCACACCCATCACTGGATTCTAGAACAAGTTTCCAAGTTGTCTTCAGGGGCAGATCCAAGTACAGCACATTACAGCCATAAAGAGACCAGATGTGAGTGACTGTCTGAAATGCTTTCCACTCTAGGAAAGGGCACATACAGTTGTGCAAAGGCCTTCCTGGTCACAGTTGCCACTTGCTCATCAAGCAGGACCTGTGAGCCCAGGAAGACCCCCCATTGAAAGGCAAGTACTGCAGAAAGGTTTATGATCATTATTCTTTTATATAGAATCTTATGTGTACAATTTCATAAGCAGGAGAAGAAAGGTCCAGAATGTCAACATGGGAGAAGAAGAAATAAGGATACCACAAACAGACACAGTGAGTTAGCTGCAGATAATTTTAAGTCAGGAAGAATATAGTTGATGTGAACAATAACTTGGTTTAGAAGCTGAGGTGCTATGCATTGGGAGAATGTTGGCCTGTAATTTTGCCATGGTCAAAGATTTTCAGAGATTTTGACAAAGCCAAAAATATATTTCATAAAATAGTATCATGAGGTAATTCTAATCAATTTATCTTTGTAGATAAAAGAAGTTTTACCCTAAATAAAAGTGTTTTGCTCTAGAAGTTACATTCAGTACGTAGTCTTTACTTACTGATTGCCTTGTTTAGCAACCATTAGAAGTTACAACAGTTACAACAGTTTTAAAAATCAGCTTTATGACCAGTCTTTACATTTCTGAGTACTATAGTGTCCTCTGGTCATATAATTGCCATTTGGGAAATTTGCAACTGGCTTCCAACAAGAAGAATTAATGGAAAACATGGAAAATTGAAAATTAATGATTATGGTCATTCGGCAGTGACATCATAAGTCCAGAAAGATTCACAGTTAGCTTCATTTCTATATGTAGCTCTACTTCCCACAGAGAGCAAGATTATGGATGAACTCTAATTATTGCAGAGGGAAAGGTCATGATTTCAAACAAATATGTCAACGTAACAATGTATTTTGTTTATTGAAAATGGGTTATAGATAATTTAGGCTTAACCTTTACCTTACAAAATCTTATTAGTATTAGAATTTAATTTCTCTTGTTGGGCTTTATTGAGAATCACGTAAATGGCAATGACACTGAAGTTACATAAAATGAATGCAAGATCAATATTATGACAAATAAATGTACCACAATTAGAGGACTTCCTTTCAGTTGATTGCTCAGCTTCCAAATCATAATGCAAGAGATGGCCTGTGTGTTTTTATTGGCTACCGTTATGGATGATGTTTGTTTTTCAACATCTTATATCATTGAAAGTAATTTTAGTTCAGCAAATAATATATTAACAAAGGAAAGAAAAACTATTGATATATCATCAAGGGGGAAATTAATTTTAAACTTACGAGCATCACACCAAAAATTGAACTTTTAATGGGAAAAAAATCATCAGAAAGCCACAGAATCATTCCTGGATAGGTAACTTTCCTTTGTAAAATAGTTAAGTGAAAAATTAGATCCATTAAAAATAATATTTAAGAATTCGATTTATTTTTTCTGTTGTTTTATTTTTGCTGGAAATGATTTAAAATGCTTATACTTACATGTTTTTATATAAATTGCTAATTTGCTTCTGTAGTTCGATACATTACAATTTAAATAAATAAATTACCTTCAAAATAACTCAACAAATACAACTAGAAAGTTAAGTTAAATTTAATTGCTTTTTAAATTTTTATTTGAACTTTTAGCTGACAAATTATTTAGTCATTCTTAACCCTGCATTAAAAAAAGTTTTAGGTACATATAGTACTGTGCAGATTTCTTAATCTTGACAATTTTAAAATGGGTGGACTTCAACTCCCAGAATTCCCCAGCCAGCATGGGGAATTGTGGGTGTCAAAGTCCATCCATCTTGAAGTTGACAAGATTGAAAAATACTGCCCTAGTGGGTGGGATCTTGCTGTTGCTTTATATCCTGAGAATCAAAGCTTGGGCAGGTGGATCATCTACAAAAATGATATTTACTCAAATATGTACTGAGAGTTATATGTATATAATTTGTATCCCTTCATCAATAGTAAGATTTCTTAGACATAAAAAATACATGTAAGGATTTCTCTACATATAATTGTGATTACTGATTCTCTAGTATTTCTTAAACTATGAGATTCTTTCAGACTTTGGAAGTGGTCGCCGAGAGTCAGGAATCACTTCTACCTCCACCGACCCATTCAAACACCAACCAAAGAGAGATGAAAGCAGTTATTTAAAAATATTCACATGATCATTTCTCTCTGCATTAGAAGCAGCAGATGTCCTTGATGTATCCCTTCTGCCAACTGCCATACAGTAACCATCTCCATTTGAAAACAATTTTAATATTTTTGGCTTCTGCGTGTTTGCATATGATGTCATTTTGAGTGACCCCTGGTTCAGTCTTTCAAATAGAGTTCATGCATCTTTGTATTTGGGTATAATATGATTAGCTGTAATCATAGGGGGTTACTCTACTATACACGATTGACAGAATGTCAGCATGTGATGAATTCTCAAACTGAACAAAGCACGCAGGAATCCAAATTTGACTGCAGCCTTTCATAAAATTGCTTAGCATTTTGATGTAATGTTTCAAAATAATGTACTAATTCAGAGTACAAACCTACTCTGATGTTCTCCCCCGTATGCCCATTGAAGATGTTGTGTGACTTTCTGCATCATTGAAGCAATGAATTTTAATTTCATTGTATTAATGTTTTTATTAATCTAATGAATTAGATACACAACCTGAGGCCACACCCCACCCCAGGGCCTTTAAAAACCAGCTCTTAAATTTTATGTTTTAATGGGACAGGCATTCTGAGTGGAGAATAATCATTTATTCTCCTTCCCTGCCATCTTTGTTCATTTTTAAGTCAATGTGAGTATTAATATGTATTAGTTTAATGTTTTAATGTTTTTATTGGTTGTAAGATTGTCTAGCCTAGAATCACTTCTAGGTGATACACTTCTAGGTGTATAAGTTTAATAAACAAGTAAATAAAAACCATCTTAACAACATTTAATTTTTAATTCAAGTGAGTGTAATCAATAATTCATATTTTTGTCTTGATCTACTGCTTTTCAAAGCGTAGCTCAGAAATATCTGCAGAAGCTACTTTCCAGGGGCTATGGAATTGATACTGATATTATGTTGTTATTATTTAACTTCCACACATGAAAGAACAATAACATCTCAAAAGCATCACTAGATATAGACTTGAATACTGAATTACTTTCAGATGAGAAAAGTACTAGAAACTCACTGCACTTTTGCTTACTTGTCTGTTCAGCTGGGTTTTTTCCAAACCAACCAACTAAACAAGGAAACAAGAGCACCAGAGCTCCCACAGCTGTCTTTCACTTTCCTATTCTTCATCAGCTTTTCAGAAATGGGTTTGCTCGCACCCTCTGAGCGACTAATGGGTATTAGTACATTGTCAGAGCATTAGGCTCCTGCCCAGACAAACCCCCTGTCAAAACAGTAGCCCTATGTTTAATTTTACTTGTTTTCATGGGATTAAATGTTAAGAATTCTCAAGAGCTATTAGTCACTTCTCGAAAGGGAGTGTCTATGTTTATAACCAGTGTTTTCCTGAATGCTCATTCTTGAGGTACAGTATTCTTGAGGTAGAGCACAGCTGAATTCTAGCCCTTGTTGCAGGTAAATGCTGGGCAGCATGGCCTCTGGATTTTGTCCAATAAAGCCCAGGTATAACAAGTATGGTCAAATAACTCTACTGGAGGTATCTTACTGATATTTTCTTCTAAATCTTTCCATCATTTAAATAAAAGTACTTGTCAGAACATGCCGGTCAAGGCTGACAAGCAGTTTTCATTGATGTCCTTTCTTGATTTCTTCACATGACACAGTATCATGTAGCCCATATCTATTCTCTGCTTATTAGTGACATTCTACATTGGTCTATTTATTCAGTTCAATCCATTTAATTCTCTGATGTATATTTTTCAAATCAATTTTCTTTGGTATATATTTCTGATTACTAAAGAGCTCTGTGCCATAATCAAAACAAAAAGAGAATGGCTGAATGTTTTTTTTTTAATTTCTAGTTTCTTTTGGTATTGCAAGAAAGAGTTCCTATAACTAATGCAAACTGCTTGGATTATATGTAAACCTAAATTGGTTCTGAGCTTTCTCTTATTATGTCTACTTTCTGTGTGAAGTGATTAATTCTATTTCAATACTGTTGTGCAACCTTTTAACGTGTTGTAGTCTTAAGGGATTAATTTTACATTTTTCTATTAGTCAGAGCTTTATTGTTGAATACACTATACTTGGTTTATACCCTAGCTCAGCCTAGGCTATTATTATGGATATGTTATGCCAAATTATTTGTTTTCCAAATAGCTAAGAAAATGTTGAGATAGCTGTTTTTGAATGTCTGTTTTACTGCTGAATATTTTGTTCCAACAACCAATTTCTGCTAAACTATTTAGCAAATTCAAATTATGTCCTGAATTGATCTAAAAGTTAAGTAGGGATAGGTTGCATCCATGAATTAGGATTTATAAAGAAAGAAAATATTTATGTATTTAAAAAAATAATTTGAATTTTAGAGACAAAGCTAAATTAAACTTCTCTCCCCACATGCTCATTTTCCCTGCATATTTTTTATGTGCAGGAAGTTCTGAATATTGCTGAGGATTCAAATATACTTAATTTGCTTATGATGGAACTGCTACATTTCAGAAAGGGATTGTGTTTGGCTTAAAAAAGTTGCTTAACTGACTTAAACCCTTTTGCTTTCCAGATCAACACTGTGGCAGGCGACAACATTTTCACAGCTCGAGATGTTGAGGTCGGCTCGCTGAAGTTGAACATGGAAGTATGCTCCATTGGGAAGCTACAGCAGCGTGGTTTTTATCTGGCTTTCCAGAACTCAGGAGCTTGTGTGGCCTTGGTTTCAGTGAGAGTTTATTATAAGACCTGTTCAGATACCATTAGTGGATTGGCCCATTTCCCAGAGACACTTGCAGGTGCTGAGGGTCTAACAGTAGTGCCTGGTGTCTGTCTGAAGAATGCAACGGAGGAGACAGGTGTTCCACCGAAGATGCACTGCAGTCCCAGTGGGGAGTGGTTGGTGCCAGTGGGCAGGTGTATATGCATCATTGGTTTTGAAGAGGTCAAAGGAAGATGTGTGGGTAAGTACCCAAAGGGGCAAACCTTGAGGTGGACTTGGAGGATTTTCCAATTTCTAGGATGGAAAACATGTCATTTTACAAATAGAAGATGTGGGAAGTTACTCGTGACATGATTGGGGTACATTATCTGGCTCCCCTGGCTTTTAATGCATCAGATTCCTTTATCCTTTTTTGTTCCATTGACAGCAAACATGTTTGACATTTTACCCTTCCACTGCTTCTTAATTTCCTGCAAGGCTTGGGAACAATTTCTAGGGTATCAGAGCACATAACCACTTGTCCGCAAGGATTATGTCCTTAATGAAATGTTCATCAATTGGAAGATATGTTATGAATATATATGAATAAGACCCATTGGATTTCAATACATAGAAGGAGATTTCTTAGCTAGAAGAGTCATCCTGTTTGGTCTCATCTGATCCTGATGGATTTGAGAATGGAAGTCCCAGGATTCCCAGCAACTAAGGACTATCCTGGCTGAAATTCTGAGAATTACACTGTCTCTGCATCATCACCATATGACTTGAATTTCATTAATCCCAAAATGCATTGACCTTCCACCCCAAAGCCTTTCTTTAAAAAAAAAATCCTTCTGAGAGATAGTAATTTTTAAAAAAAAACTAATTTCTTTAAAAAGTCATACAAAGTTGTCTTCAGAGTTTCAAGCTCTTAAAAGGAAGCCATTTTAAGTGGAAGCCAGTGCAGGAGGACCTTGACTTATAACCATTCATTTAATGACTATTCAATGTTGCAACGCCACTGAAAAGTGACTTATGACCGTTTTATTCACTCTTATGTACCCATGGGTACATGATCAAAATCCAGATGCTTGGCTACTGATTCATATTTATGATAGTCATATGTGATCACCTTTTGCAAGGATCATGTGATCACCTTTTGTAAGGATCATGTGATCACCTTTTGTGACCTTCTGACAAGCTAAGTCACTGGGGAAGCCAGATTCACTTAACATCTGTGTTCCTAACTTAATAACTGCAGTGACTTCCTTAAACAACTGGGGCAAGAAAAGTCGCAAAATGGGGCAAAATTCACTTAATAACTCTCTCATTTAGCAAGAGAAACATTGGGCTTACTTGTGGTTGTAAGTCGAGGACTTCCTGTACTGCCTTGCTAATAAATATTAAAATTCAGGATAACACTTTGAAAAGGTAATTTAAAGTAGTTCTGCTCCTCCCTCATTTTCATCACCTGTTACAAGACAAGTATATTAAAAAAAAAAAAAACTTGGACAGCCAATGGACTGGAGATACAAGTTGCTTGTTTTTGTCTCAGGGAGTTCCCCTCTGATGATAGAAAAATATTTCTGTTCAAACTTTCAAAAAATGTCATCTGTAAATGGGAAAAGTGGAAAAAAGAATAACATATGAAAAAGGGTTACTGAGAGGCTTTGGAACAAATATTAAAAAAAAAAATACAAATAAGGAGGGCATGACAGAAAGAAGGAAGGAAACTAATCTAATGAAAAGGCCTATATATGTCTGTGTTACAATACTAGAACCAGAATCATAATGGAAAGGTGAAATGTGTTGCATTCAAGACAAATGAAAAAGTACCTCTGAAGCACACAAGAACTTATGGAATTTCACCAGATGTAGCAATGACCATAAAAGAAGTTGAAACAAAATTCTAGAGAATAAGATTTCCAAATCACTACTAGCCAGGATAGCAACAGCAACAGCACATAGACTGATATGCCACTCTATAATGTTTTATAGCACACTCTGAGCAGTTTACAATGCCAGAGTATTGCCCCCAACAATCTGGGTTCTCATTTTACTGACCTAAGAAGGATGGAAGTCATCCTTGAGCCGGTTAGGAATTGAACTCCTGGCTTTGGACAGAGGAAGCCTGCAATATTGCATTCTAACCACTGCACCATCCATTCTCTGTAAATGGAGAATGGAAGTGTGCCTCTGAAACTGCAAAATTGGAGTGGACAGAGATTCTCCCCTTCCTGTTCTGTTTGTGAGCTTCTCATAGAGCATAGTCAAAATGCTAGAAAACTAGAAAAGTTTTTTCTGATATACAGTAGTTGTTCTAATAATTGTATTATTCTCGTGCAAGAAGAGGTGTATGGATGATACACCCATAATGGTAACTTCCCAAGATGCTTCCTTTTAGAATGTTTTACAGCATTGCCTTCTTCTAGAGGCTAACTTACAACTCTTGGAAGTTCCTGGGCAACTACTAAAGTTCCATGTTCCTTGGTCTAATTTGCCTCCCTGCCCTTGGGACCAGAAGAAGAGCTGAGAATTTTTTCCAACCTAGGATTTTCCCTTCCCTGTTCCTCTTCCGCAGCTCAGCCAGTTTTTCCACTTAGCTGCTACTATGACTGCTTTCTCCCCGCCCTCCTGGGTTGCTGGAATGGGATAGAGAATCCATCCTGCCCAGGCAGGTCCTCTCTGACTGCACTTACCCAAGTTGTAACCGGCATGCTGTTGCTCCTTAGCAATGTTACATATCAATAATGAAAAAGGTGTCTTCCAATTACAGAGACAAAAGAATGAGTGCTGCTTCTCAGATTGACGAGGAGGCAGGTTTAGGGGGTGAGGGGAGTGAAAAAAGTTTTAAGAGATAAAGTCATCACTGGAATAATAACCATTGCTAGCTCAAGATAGAGCCAATGTGATGATGAGAAACATTTGCTTTATATCTACTGTACAAACATGAAACTGGAATTCATTAAGTGAATTGGTTTTCTATGCTTTATGAGAGAAGAGGTAACACTTCCATTGTGTTTGGGCCCTAGTTAGCAGGGTGATGGGGACAGGGGAGATATTTAAGCTTCGTACATTGTTCCCTTCTATTTTTTCTTGATCAAAAGATATGGCTATTGTTTGTTCAAGACAGTGCTGCCATAGATACAAATCAAGGTTACATCTTCTGGGCACTTTGGTTTTAGTTGCAAGGTACCAAATGCCTTAGTCTATGTTGCCAAATAATGTTTGTGTGGTTTATTGATCATCTACATGAATTGGTTTATTGGTCATCTATACATGCAGCCGTCCCTTAGAATCACAGCTATGTTGCTTGCGTGCCGCACTGGAATTTTCAAAAAGTTGTCCATGTCCAACATGGCAGGAAATGCTTCTCTTTTTTTCAGAAAGAATTCTTGGTTTTAACCAAGCTCTTCTAAGGACTAGATAGACAGACAGACAATGTCTGTATATCTTTGGATGCATTCATAGTCCAAATTAGTTTTAAATATTACCTGATGCTGTTTACAGATAAAAATAAAATAAATTTGAACTAAATTCTTCTCAAAGTCATGGCTTAAAACAAACTTTAATGGACTCACTCAGTGTTGGGAGCATGCCAGGTATATATGCTTTTTGGCCTTTATTCAAAGATCAGGATGGGGTTGTCTTCAAATAGGATAAAGAAAAGGCTAAAAGGGACAGCTCTGGTCTTTGTTCGATTTGCATGAAAGATGGAAATGGGAATGCTTGAACTTTAATGTGCATTGCAGTTGAGAGAGGACATCTTATCCTTCATCTTGCCAGGAGAGGGAAGTTGTAAGGATTAGTCAGATGTGATATATGTCAAATACTTGTGAGTAAAATCAATCATTATTCTTTCAAATACTTGCAGCCAAATTTTGAGCAGACTTTTGTGGCCTTCATTATCCAGATTCTGCCCTACATTTACTTCATTATCTCTGTGGGTCAAGGACAAGAGAGAGAGAGAGACTGAAATACGTAGGATATTTTATGGAGTAGTCTGTCTAGAAGGATGGCTGATAGTGCTCAGAAGGACTGAAGCCACAAAAAATCTGGAGGACGCTGGTAACATATTTTCAGTTCATTTCAATTCAATTTAATAAAAACTTCTATGAATTGTGGCTATCATAGACTGTCACAAGTCTTCTCCTGCAGTGTAGCTACAAAGGAGAACCTATAAAGTATTTGTTATCTTTTCAAGAGTATTTGGGACCTCTTTGATCTTTAAAAATACTGGCAAATTCCTAAGTTACATAGAGTGAACAATGAATGGATTTTACTTCCAGAGGTACAGATAGTCCTCAACTTACAACCATTTATTTAGTGACCATTTGAAGTTACAACAGGACTGAAAAAAAGTGGTTTATGGTCATTTTTCACACAACCATTTCAGCATCCCTATGGTCACATGATTAATATTTGGACGCTTGGAAATTGGCATGTTCTTATACAGATAATCAGAGTTGGAAGGGACCTTGTAGGTCATCTAGTCCAAACCCCCACCCAAGCGGAAGACCCTACACCATTTCTGACAAATGGCAGTCCAATCTCTTCTTGAAAGTCTCAACTGATG